>NW_011626995.1:181993-255982 GCF_000204515.1 Acromyrmex echinatior | reverse complement strand
TCGATTGCATATATATATATATATATATTATATATACAATGTTATTTTAAATAAGATTTAAAATAAGATATAAGTAATATTATAATTATAGTTGCTAATCAATATAACTAGTTGGTATACGCAGATATATAAAAAATATTTGGATACAATAACTAGATTCATGTGTAGATATCTTACTGTCTGGCAAAAACACATTAATATCCTATTATTTTATTGACATAATTAATAGGTTTAAAAATATGTTGGAAGATGCACATCTTTTCGTATATTTTATAAAATAATGAACATTATTCATAGATTTTATAAATTAGGTACCATGAAATTACGAAAATAAATGAATATGTACTCTAAAGTTTTACTCATTAGAAACGGAGCATGTGATAAACATTGATTTCTGCATTTTCTCTTACCTCGTGGAACGACGAGCAATCTTATAACTTTAGGGAGATATAAAGGATGTTGACGTTTGAGCGACATTGACGGATATTCGCCTTGAAGGGGTTGAAATAATTTCAATCGCGAAGTGCTTGCGGGGAAAGTGGGAGTCGAAAGACGGGCGTGTTTAAAGCCAATTTACAAGGTTTACTTCTGACGACGATTAAATTATTCAAAAAGAGTAAGTAAGAAAAGATGTTATGTGATGCCTGAGTCAGGTTTTATGTCTTCCAGAATCGATCAGGTTAATAGCATAATTTTAGAAAAGAAATATTGCTTCATCAATTACATTTAACTTAAAATTTAAACATGTCGAATTGATTTTTGCTTTTAGAGTATATAAAATTGAAGTATATTGCACGTGATATTTATATACCGAAAAGAGTCAGGAAGTATTAAATAACAATTTAATAATTTAGTTCCTCGAATAATTCAAAATATTGATTTTCAACAAGAATATTAGATACGTATTAGTCACATTATTATTATAAAATTGACACGCTCTTGTACAAGCAAAATGTTTTAAGTATTTATTTTAATAATCGTAGAATTTATTTATTTTAATAATTATTTTAATAATCGAAGCATAACAGTTCAAGACAGCATCTTATTATTTGAGAGAATAATCGTACCTTAATCTTAATTAAAGTTCGTTTACTCGAAGGTCTCAATTCTCGTTAAATTCTAATTAACTTGAGAAACTAATCATCTATATTAAGCGATGAAGGAATTAACATTATTCTATACACCTTCGTTTTGAGCAAACACACATTCATAGGATTAAGCAAATTAAAACGCATGAGGCGTTCTATGAAAGTGAAAGAATCCATTTGAATTTTTATGGCAGAACTAGTTAATTGCTTTTTTAGTCGTTTGCAATTGGCCTATCTTCCGCGAATAATGAAATCAGCAATGACTGCAAAAGCAGAAATAAATGAAATTAATTAAATTAACAAAGTTAATTTAAGCTAATAATAAAATTAATTTAATAATATAAAATGAAATGTATGTGTGTGTGTGTGTGTGTGTGTGTGTGTGTGTGCTAAAAATTGTTTTTTCTATTGTAATTTTATATAATCAAAAAATTAAATGAAAAATTATTAATACGAATATATAATAAAATTAATATTACATAAATCTAGATAATCTAAAAATATTCGAAAAAGTACAAATCAAAAATTTAAACCTTAGCAATATAAAAATACATTTTATAATGTATTATTAAATTTATAATTAAACAAATTTTTTTGTAAATATATAAATTGAGGAAATTAATTTATAATTTATCTTTTGTTCTTCAATTATATAAGTAAACATTACTTCCTGGTAGTTTAATAATAATGCGTATATATATATATATCTCTCAGATGATTGACATGATGAAGATCATTCCGCGTAGATGGTATCAGATTTAAAATAAAAAAGACCTGCACTACCGTGAACATCGCATGCATCGCGATGTCATCTTCTCGCGTACCGTTTTCCATTACGTGATTTTATATTCTTGAACAATCTCCGTCCATGCACCTATGCACACATGTACGTACGTGGGGGACTTCTGTGCCGGTTAGGAAGAAAAGTACGGAGTACAGCTTGAGATGAATTATGGTCGAGATTTTTCATCCAGTGGGGCGCTACGTGAGTCGCATTGGGCTACGAAACTTGTCGGAGTGTCAATCGCTCGGCTTTTCGCCGTGCGCGTGACTTCCGCAAACCACTGAGGAATTACGTTACGACAATCGCGATGAATTAGTCAGACCTGCCCAAAAAACGACGATTCTATTCCGTAGTTTATCAAAAACGGTATGTATTTTCCTCGACGCGCGCATTGATTTATATTTTTCTACGACCGCGCGTTTTAATAGCATATATTTTTTGACAGTAGGCTTTAAAGTCCAATGGATTAATGAACGTGCGTGTAAAAAATTCACTCCAACCTATCAGCGTTATGATTGCCGTTTATGTTCACTTCGACCGATATTCGTCGCCGATAGATGTTCACGAAAAAGAAAATTATTCGGAAACGACTGCACTATACGCGTTGGTGCAACGGCGTGGTGTAACGGAGACACCAAACAAAAATAAACGTCGAGAGCGTTATCAGTCTATCGACGCGCAATTCGGAAAAGCGGGTTTCCGCCGGCGTCGACAGTGGCTTTGTTTACGCTTCTTTCGGACTATAAACGCTTTTTGGATCATCGAATTCACGCGAAACTGTAGAACACGCCGCATACAAATACGCATCCACATCGTATGATTATAAGAGCGCAAAAAAGAATATGAATTTTCTTTTTTTTTTTTATACATTTTTATTAATGTTTTTTGATAACGTTACGATTTCTCTTTAGCAGTAAATTTTATTATAATTCTGTTATATCATAATGATGAATTATCTAATTATAGAATATTATTTAACGAAAATTGGAATTCTGTAAAATAAAAGTAAAATAATTTATCTCGGTATTGTATCTAAAATTGCAAAACAAGCTGCAGTACAAAGGAAAATCGAAATTATCGACGTATTCTTACGACATCCAAAGAACAACATAAACATTATTATAGCATTAATGTTAAATAATATACGAGGCTTCCTAAAGTATATATTCGATCAAAAAAAAAAAAAAAGTGCTTGCATATTTTATTAATGGCGACCTCGGGTTTTAATTAATTAAGCCAATCACATCACACGCGTAGATTCTTATCCTGCACATACGCGCGTTACTACCAATTAAAGTTTTGTTTCTCTTTCCTGCGGCCGCGAGACACATAATATTTCCGCCCTCGTTATTTCCGCCAGGGGCGGCGGAATTTTGTTTTTAATTAAAACTATGCCTATCACTCACGAATTATGGCAGCGGCGCCGTTGCCGTCCGTAAAGTCTCAACGTGGCGGAAAAAAAGTCGTAACCCTTTTGTTATTGGCCCGTTGCTGTACTTTACGCGCTGCGCGCCATTGCATCCGGTGATATTGGCAAAGACGTATTTGCCCATCGATCACTATTTCGTGAAATACCGAGTGACCAGGCCAGTGTAAATCCGTCTCGGATTTATTTGCTGTCAGCAATAAATTCGAGAATCGCGAAATACTAAACACGTTCTTTATTTTATTTGTTCCTTTTGATAGGTTAGAGAAATACTGTTTAACACCTTCGATGAATTACTATTTCAATGGCGTTCGAACATGGCACTTTTATTTTTTTCCTTCCTGAGAAAATTTAATAGAAATATATTAGTTTTTATATGTACACTGTTAAATTCGTAATGTCAATTATATTCAGTTTGAATTATTTTTAGTCATTTCTATAAGTCGCTGATTCTACTTAATATTTTATTAATTTAACTAAAACAACAAATAATAAAATATATATTAGTCTCAACTCTGCCTTGACTAACTAGTATCATCCTATGCTCTATTTATATATATCTTTTATAATGATTATTGCAATTCTTGGACTTTATTCTTATAATTATTTGTTCCTGCAATCATATTTCTCAGCATCAAATGAAATGAATTATATAAGATTGCAACGAAATTCATGCACCTCACTTAGGATCTTTCAATTCTTTAGTGGCTATTATTGATGCATGAGTGATGTCTCATATTTTTGAAGAACTGTATTAACGTTGATGATGACTCTAAAAAGAGTCGAAACGATCGTTTTTATGGAAATACACGCAATCGATTACTGCACTGATTAACAGTATTATTTGATAACGCTCCAACAACTGCGTTACACTCTTATTTGTCCGATTTCTCAGGATTTTTTAATAAAATATATTTTTCAATATATAATTCACAGATTGCGTCATCATTACTTCTTTGATATTTAATAGTTTACAATAATAAACTTCGATTCATTCGCTATCATTGCATCAATCGATGACACACCAAAATTGGAGAATCTTCATTGATTTTTTGCAAATAATTAGATCTGATATCATCATGTCCATTATTCTAATTAACCTGGGAATAGTCACTTGTTATATTTATTTTTACACCCAAAAAAATGTGAATTGTTGTAAAATATTATTTTGTAGATATTGTTTAAGATTGTTTAAATAACTTCTTTACGAACTTTTAAATATGTGATTCCATCAAAAACCTGCAACAAAAAGAATTATATTAAAATCTTTATTTTTTAGAAATACTATTATATTAGACAATTTAAATCTATAATGTTCTCGAATGCTAATAAATCAGAAAACAATTAAAAATATATATTCTTAATATATTCTTAATAATAGGGATTTTTATTGGAGTATGAAAATCAGATGATTATTTACGTTAACACAATTAGGTGATTAAAGTTTTGCAACTTGTAAGATTTTTTAATAAGATTGGATATAACTAATCATACAAAGTTGCTGAATGCAGCCAGCGCTTCAATAAGCGCTTTTAGTGCGATTCATGATTCATTGGTTTCTTCGCGTAGACATCATGGAAATACAATAAAGGTATAATGAAATTAGACGCGTATTTATTTAACGTTCTAAGAAAACTACCGATCGAACTTTAGGACCTCCGGCCCTTTGATTACGCTAATTCCGAAATCATCGACAAGAAACTCGTTGCGATTAAATGCACGTTAGTCTGCTTCGTTCGCCTGGTTAATCCCTGCCACCCACCCGGTCTTTTACCCACTTAGCGAGAGACGGTTAGTGCTCGAAGGACTAAAACTGACGAAGGAGCGTCATTTGTCCCGACGACGAGCTCGACCCATCGGCGCATCGATTTTTGTTTGATTATCTTGTTAGAGACGCGGCCGGAACCGCGTTGTGTCTGTGTCTTCATTAAAGTCCACTCGACCGCGCGGTCGCCCTAGTCCGAAGAGGGTAGAAACGGGGATGAGTTGGAGGCTGAGAGGAACGATGGTAGTTACAGCTTCGACAACGATGGCCCAGCAAGAGAGAGAAATATAGAGGGGGAGAGAGAGAGAGAGAGAGAGAGAAGATACAATATTCATCGACTAAAAATACATCATCGACGTGCTTTTGCCGATATTGAAACGGTAGGTCGTTTGGACGGCACTGTTGAACGCGGTTTTAACATCCCTGTTTACCTTCGTCCACCAGGCTTAAACTGATTGCTCGACAACTAGCGTTTCAATTGTATCAATCCCGCATGCTGCATATCAATCGGTGCGTGATTTGTTTTAGCGACATTAGTGATGCAGTATGTTCTGAGAATGATCAAACGACAGGGATACAATACAATGAAATCATTATTAATACTTCTTCATTAACAATTAATTATACAATTTTGGAGACCACTTCCTAGGTAGAACACAGAGTTATAGTTAAGTCATAATGATATCATAGGATATTATCATGACGTCATTTGTCACTTAAAAGTGAACTCAAATATAACTTATAAGTGACAAATTATGTCATGATGTCCTTATGAGTTCTGCGTTTTATAAGGAATCTCTTTTTAACAATAAGCTAGTTTTTGCTTGAAAATGTTTTCGCCAGAAATAAATAAACTCTTAATTTTTTTACTTTATACTATCTTTCTTATTAAAAAAAAATAAAAATAAAAAGAATCGGCTATCTCGCTGATCTCGGTTGTTCCATGCTAAAATGGCATTGCTAAACTTCCTTCAAGACGCAGACCGAGTCGCGCGGGAGATCGAAGAAATAATTGGACTCTCTCGAACGTGTTCGATGCAACTCGCGCGAGATTCGAAGGGATTCACGAAAAAGGAAGGTAATTATCGTCTTCGAGTGCGCTTCGCAGATAAAGTCGGCCGATAAAACGTCGAACGGCAGATGCTCACAGTAATGAAACAACGCCATCGTTTCGTATTATATCTGTCTTTTATTTGTGTTTCGCGCGTATCCTTGTCTTTTCTCTTCCATTCGCAGAATCCAGATCGAGATGAGGAAACATCTCGTTATCAATATTTGATTGATCTTACTTCTGCACGATAAGTACTCTTGTGCGCAATCGCTTGCTTTGTTTTAATAAAGCTTAAAATCAGATATGTATCTGTTTTATGCTACTACAGCACTATTTGAAAAAAATTTCGGTAATAATCAAGCCTGGATGATAATTATTAAAGCTTTGTCGAAATAATTTCAATTAAATGTTCGGTGTTATTTAATAACCAGATATAATTAAAATTAAACGCTAATTTTACTTTTCTAAATATTATCTTACTTTTTTAATTATTATTAAACAGTTGATTACTGTTATTATGTTTGATAATATTTAGCGTATTTACTGCATTAATATGCTAAACAAAATGTATTTGATTATTATTAAATTTTTTTCAGTGTACATTTACGTTACTCCTTTATACATACATATGTATGTAGAAAATTTGGAAGATTGAAGATTCACTTTGAAATTCTTTGACTGTTAATTAACGCATTCTTTTGAAGCAAGTACAGGCTTGTTACGATTTAAACGATTGTCGCGAGATTGTAACGTGGAAATCAGGCTGGTTGCTAATTCGCTTCATTAAGCGCCGTTCGGCGGAAACACCATTGACAAATGTCGCCGGTATTTGCATTTCGGGGTCGGTATCGATCGCGAAAGATATTGAGAGCCGTGTTATTCTGCGAAACGGCAGATACTATCTTAATTGGACATTTTACAAATCGACCTGCAAGAATTTAATCTTTTGCAATCGCACGACATAAACGAATATGCGGATTAAAATTATATCGAATTTGAATGAGTGATGAGGTTTTGATATTTAATCGCCAATTGGTAACAATGTAGTTTCAATTACAATTTAAAGGACATAGCAAATAGATAGAGGAGAGAATTTATCATTGAAATTATCAACGGTATATTCCACCGCATATAGAGATATAATAAAAGGACTTACGCTTTGAAAGGATTTATAAAATATATTTAAAATATTTGCTTTAAAAAAATATACGATTTTTTACATAAAATATCGCGCTTCAATTATCTTAACAAACGTAAGAGATTACTTTTTTGTTTTTATCAGCGAAATCGAGACTTGTTCGTTCAAATTATAAGAAGGCTCTAGCAAGTGCAGGAAAGTTAAAATTACTCCTCTCTCTCTCTCTCTCTCTCTCTCCTTTCAATTTCTGCTCTCGCATAATCTTACACTGTATTCTCGACGAGGAAGTGTCCCTCAGACGGTCCACGAAAGTCTCTTCGTTCGCTCTAGTGTTTGTTCAGTATTCACTTAGAGTCTCGGCCACCGGCTCCTCGTTTTCTCTCCTCTCAAGCGACTCACTCGCGGCGACCCTCTCGCGATTCTATCCTCTGTAACAGTCCTTCACCGTGCTCTCTGCGGGCAAAGATGAATTGCTGTGAGCGACAAACTGTGCCTTTATCTTTTCTCCTCAAAGTGTTGCTGTGTAAGGAATATCATCGTTATCGCCACTAACAATAAAATTCAGTCATTTTTAGGAATGCTGATAGTAAACTCTGTAGAATGTCGTATACATTTTTATTATTTTAATAGAACAGAAATTCGAATAGAAATTTTAAAGATCACTCAATAAATAACATTAGTCTGCAAACAAATTGTTTTGACAATTTTAATTGTTTTTAAAAATGTATTTTTAGCGGCTGAACACGAATCGGTTTTCTATATTTGGCTATTTGTCATAATTTTGGGAAAGATGGCATTAAAGAGATAATAATCGATAATTTTGAGTGGTTTCATTGCAGCGACAGCCATTTATTTTTATGTTTTGTTAATGCGATGCGAAAGTAGTTCAATTTTAAAATGCATTTTGGTTTGTTTCGGCATAATTTTTTGTTTTGAGATATAAAATAGTAATTTGAATATAGCTTTTTTTCTGTGTATTAACAAGAAAAGGTATTTTTATTCGATTTTAATCTAATAAAAAGTAATATGTAATTATGTGGAAAATAAGTGCTTTTGTATTTATATGATATAATCGGATTATATTAAATCAAAGCGATATGAAATTGATAAAATACAAAATATAATGTGATTTTCAAATAATTAGAGGAAAGATGAGAGAGAGAGAGAGAGAGAGAGAGAGAGAGAGAGAGAGACGGTTTGAAATATATTATTATAATGGAGGGTTGTGAAACACCACGCGATATCTTGTTGTAATTTACGTTACATTCTGGAGGCGATCGTCAAAATTACTTCTTTAGTCTGGTTAGACATTATAACATAATGGCTAGTCATTAGTGTTTACTGCGTTGTTGTAAAAGCTGCATTTTCAGTTCTGTAGATAGCTGATAATTTTACAAATGTGTACTCTTTACGTAACTTTGAAAAGTATGTTAGTATTAATTTTATAACTTCAATCTAATTTGGGAGCATTAAATGTGGCTTTCAAATTGATAGTTAAATTAAATTTGGAAACAAAATATATGTGTATGTATCCGACGTGTAAAGTTATACTATAATACTGGTTGATGATATTTCATATCTCTCCTCCTATTCCATAACCGCAATCTATTTCCCTTTTTAATATTTTTATAAATTACGTTTACTCTGTATATCCGAAATTCTACCTAAAGCATAATTGGCATCACTCTGTGATTAATAAATTATCAAAAGTAGTTATATATCACATGAATATCCACTGAATTATTTCAATAAAACAAAATGGTATCCCATAATCTCCTTCTTCCTTTTATATCTTAAAAACAAAAAATCATATTGAAAACGAATGCATTTTAAGATAGTTTTTTAGTAAAGTGCCAAAAATTTGAGGTGTCTTATCAGGCTCATCTTAATGAAATAATATGAAACATAAAATAGCAAATCAAGAGCTATATCTTCACTAAACGAAAACAAGATGACGTTATGTTTATTTTTCGAAGTTAAATTTGTCAGCAAGTTTATACACGTAAATATTTTTTCATAATGGCCATTGATCTACTTCTTTGTAACTATATAAATTCGTAATTTTTTAAACTATTATAATCTCATTTTTTAAACTATTATAATTGTTTTTTTTTTTTTTTTAAGAGAAGTTTTTAATAATATTCATGTGCAGTTAGTAAAAAAAGCGTCTCTGATTACTTGTTACTAATTGTAAATTATATGTTAAAAGTTTTTAATATTTTTTCTCTCTCATTTCATCGTTAATCTAGAATTTTGCGCACATCAAGTCCGATATTTCAACTTTATTTTAAAGAAATTAGATATTCCTGGTAATACCGGTAATGGTATAACTCGATTTATTAAAGATCATCTTAAAGCTAAAAATTTATACTTTCGAATTAACAAAATTAGAAAAAAATTTGCTATCGGTATTACATCATAAAAACTCTTAAAATCGTTTATTTATCTCTTTAATGATATTTTTTCAAAAATTGCAAACAACGATTATGTTCAGGCAAATTTACATTCTGAAGTGTAAATTCGCAGACTAATAATTAATCTCTCTAAATAATTAATAATAGGCGTGCATTTCATTTCCTACCTCTAATGAGCCGCAGGCAAGCACTATAGAACTAAAAAGTAACACTCACTTCTCATTAGATCTCCAAGATCTAAGTAATTACTGGATCACCTTTCTTTTCGGTTTGAGAGTCTATAACTTTGTTCTCTTCCGACTCCACCAAGGAGAACTTGTCGCATCGACAAAGCATGCAGTCAGCGAAAGAACATTTCGTCCCGAGGAATTTTTCTTACTTCGAACGAGGCGGATAAACGTGAACGGAAGAATTGACGTCTTTACTGTCGGTTTATACCGGGTGGCTCAAGAGAGAGCACGGTGAGCTTTTGTTGCGGTTGAAGTATTTGAGAGCAACGCATCTCTCTATATCTTCCATTTTCCCTCACTACCTTTAATCTTACGAAACGAAACGAAGACTCTTCCGTTCTTCAATTCTTTCCACTCAACTACTATATTCTTTTCATTGCGGTTATATTACCGCGAGAGCAATATCTTAAAAACGCAATCACACGATCGCACTCAAAGTTCAGGACACCTGTTAGATTTGTTTTCCACGACAAACAGTAGTGCGGAAAAACTTGTCCGATTTTAAATTAATGATATAATTTTATTGCTTCAAGTATATAAATGAAATTATCTTTTGTTTCTCGGCAGCTGTCGCATTTATCAAACTTATTGAATGTGTATTTTAAAAAATTCAGAATAAAATATCGATTTTGAATTTATTAAAGAATCCATTATTAATGAAGGAAGGGAATAGACGATGTGATAAATGATAGAACATTCAGCGTATGAAGTTATTTACGATTATTCTACTATCTTTTATCAAATCTATTTGCATCTTTACGATATCAAAATATCAAAAACGATGACAGTCTTTACTACATCTATTTACTAGATTTTTCGCGCGGAATTTTTCGCATCGACATAAATATCTGCGCGTGTCTTCCATCATCTTCCGAAACGAATTGCGTTTTGTAGCAGCCGCGTCTGTATTTGAACGATTCTCATATACCCGCGCGACAATCGCAGATCGCGGAGATTAGGGCACGCTCGACATCTCGGAATCGCGGAATTCTCCCTCGAGGAAAGTTCTTGACGACGGTGGTAATGGATCCGAGACCGGTGGAGCATCCGAGCACGAGAGGACGAGATGAAACGTTCCGGAGAAAATTTCGCTCGACGGTCTATAGGATGTTCTCTAAATTGGACAAACCCCATCGCGTACATCGTGATATTTTCTCTCATTATATTATATCGTTATTTTATAAAAAGAATAAAAAAATAAAAATGGTAAAACCACCGTGAATACAAATATATAATCAAATTGTAAGATTATATTTTATTCATTGCTGTAAGTATAAATTATCATATTTTAATTATTAGCACTGATGGATGATATTAGTAAAATATGGTAATTTTATATAACAATGGCATTTAGCAATCATATTAAAGATTTTTTACAATAATTGCAAAGCTGCTTTTTCTGTTGAATACTGATGGTTAAAATGTAACATTACATTTGGTAAATATATATATTTACAGTGGTTTTACATTTTGTTTTTGTGTATACACACACACACACACACACACACACACACACACACAATATACGCGCGCACGCCTGGATATACCTACACATCAAAAGACACGTCTTAGATGTACAGTCACAATATAAAATAATTCTACAGAGCTATTATATATGTATAAAATATAATAAATTTTGCATGCGTTTTTACTTAATTTGGAATTTTGAATTTAATAAAAAATCCATTTTTAATGGACTTTCTTTATTTGCTCAAATATTTCTAGGATATATTTAAAACATAAGAACTTGAGAATTGATAAGAATCTTTGTAAGATAGGTTCAAATTTATATTTAGTTTATTTTTTATTATATATATGTTCTATAAAAAAAAATAGTCTAAATTTTGATGCATCAAACTCTTTAGTATTATAAAAGAGGCTGATCTCCGCACGGGAACTTTTTCACACTTATATGTAATTTAATTTCATTTAATTTAATATTTTTCAGCGTTGTCGGGAATACCAGCACAGTGTAAGACTTTCAATTTCCCAACCGTCTTTATCGAATCAACTCCTTCACCTCCGTCCTTTTCCGTTTCCTTCCGATTTCCCACGCGTCTCACCTTTCTTTTTAAACTGTCTTGCAAAATATTTTGCAAATTGAACATTTAGCGACGCTAATTATTAGAAAGGCAGAATTATATGATTTTAGATTTAAATAAATACGTCAATAATTTAACTTGCAAAATTATAATAAAATAATACGCAAATAATTGTAAAAAAAATTAATGTTAAGAGATCTAATACAATTAGAAATTTGCATAAGTGCGTGAAAATTTAATTTCGTTTCTTTGTAAATATTGACTACGCAGAATAAGCGGGAGAGAAGTATTTACACACGAGAACATAAAATAAAATATGCTCGAGTAAACTAAAATCTGGTTAATATCTGATAAATCGGAATTATATCAAAATTTGCATTTACTTACAATTCTGTTGAATTCTATCAATCAAAAAGATTCTATAGTGTTGTTGTTTACTGTTTGTACGGTGTGTATCGGACTTTCAGCTTACATCGATCGCGATGACATCCTCGAAAGAGAGACAGTATTTGAAATAGAATTGTACAGATACATACATATGTATATGTATATATATATAAATATATATATATGTATATACCAAGTATATCACAATACTTATTTCACTTTTAGATACATACTCATATTTGTTTCATCATGAAATTTTCTTGAAAGTCTTGCTTTTCCCTTGACAATAGTTGAAATATTTAGGAGTAAAGCATTAAAGTAAAAAAAAAGTCGGCAAAAATTGAAAGAGAGACTGCTACACTTTGCTTCGCGTTCATTTTTCAATAACTTTGTAAAAATTGAACTTAATTACTTCGCGATTAATGGATGTCGGAAGTCATATTTTTTTCAGTCTTCCCACTCGCGTAGTTCGGCGGTGGTATATTGTTTATTGAAGACTATTCAGCGGGAAATGACGGGGAACGCATCGCCATCATTTATTCATCGAGTCCCCTGGGGAACTGTCGAGTCGCGAGCGCATTATTCGTCGAAGCAAAATAGGTGGTCGCAACCGCTAAACTTCGGCCAGAAGCGCGAACAAAGCGCGCGGGTTTTAATTTTCCTCCCATAAATCGCGAGATATGATCTGTGCGAAGATTTAACGTCGTCCAAAGTGAATGATAATGAGAAACGAGCCCTCTGTCCGGCCGTTTTTCGCTGGCGATATATTCTCCTACGTGAATCGCGCTGGATTGGCGTTCGTTTTGCTTCGCTTTGGTTAGGAAAAATAGCGAAGTTAATGAATGGACAAGAAAAATGCGTGTCGTGCGTTATCGTCATTTTTGAATTGTTCACTTTCAAGCCAAATTACAAAGCCAGGGTCATTGCGTATTGACTATGAATTATGATTGTCGAGTTAATAGTGTATACAGAATGTATCGAGAAATTATTGGGGCATGCATAGATCTACCGATAATACTTGTCGAACTAATTGGAGAGATTCTAACAGGCATATATAGTTTTGCAGCACTCAATTGACATTCCAATGTCCATTTCATCGGTGATGATGATCGGCGTTATGAAACATTATAAATGCTAATGAAGTTTTCTTCAATTGCTGTTTATTTCAAGATACTCTGTTTGACACAATGAAAAATGATGTACTTATTATGCATGAGGATAACTCATCTTTCGTGAGGACGTATCGTGTTATCTCCTTGAGTAATTATGTAGGGAATATATTGTTGTCTCAATTTTAGAACGAAAAGAGAGAGCGAGAGAAGGAGAAAGAAAAATGTTGTTTTAATATTGTATAGTCATTTGCGACGTTCATTAATAATTAATAATAATTTCAGCCATTGTGTTATTTTTGATACCATTTCGATTTTACCGATTGAAGCGGACCACTAAAAGTCAGACTATGCAATATGCAACTGATAATCATATCGTGCCTCGTTTCGACACGGCAGAGCATTTCGATACTGAAATGCATATAGTTTCTCTTAAACGGATTAAGCTTAACTTATTTAACTTATTTATTGGATGAAATAATGGAGTTACACCGCATGTGAAATAATTTCTGCTCATCGCGTTATTTTCGATCGTGGTTAGTCCTATCGAATTCGGCACTTTGATTCACGCGATAAAATATGCAATTTGTAACGCATTTGTATTTAAGTACATAAATTATTTCACATTGATATTAAATTATTTTGTTTCATTAAAGTGGGGCTTAATGCGATCATCTACTGATAGATAATTACAATTTAAAACAAATTTAAAGACCAAGAAATCCACGACACGATTCCAATTCGTCAAGGACTATGTTTAACGCGAGAACAACGCTAAAAAATTTAACTAGATACAGATCTGAAAATAATTCTGTTGGACTAAAATAATAGAATGTTTAAATATTGATACAATCTTTCTGCGATCTTTATAAGATGCCTGTGAGCAATAAATTAGTTCACTGCTAAGCAATTTAATTTGTAATATTATAATACTACTGTAGTTCAATTGACTTGCGTTTCAAGACCGAAGAATCAATTAGACGTATAATTTAAATGACTATATAGATAATGTATAAATTTACATAGAATTTAAGCACTTAAGATTCAGTTAAAGGCTTTCCTTTCTTTATTGTTGACATGTACTATTCTAGAAACTTTTCGTTTAGTACTGCAAGAAATTTTAATATTCTAGTAATCAGTTTGAATATTTTACATAATTATTTTGATGATCCAATAATTATTATTATATTTTTAGATGTGTTAGATCTAGTTTAGATTTTAGGTACTTCAGCAAAACCGTTCTTGTAGAATTGAATGCTTGATTAGGCCATAGAAGTACGAATGCTCGCGTTTGCTCGTAGACTTCGAACCGCAGACTGGAGACTAGTAAGAACTTAATTACACGCTGAAGATAAGAGAACTTGGCTGCGAAACCGATCGCAGCTGTCGCGGAAGACTACTTTAATGAGCTATCGTTTGAGCCTTTACTACCGCTCGTCTTTCGCGGAAGTTACGGCCCGAACTTCGTACTCTGGTCCGGCCGGCGCCTTCAGGAGCAATCTCGTCGCCGTTGTCAAGCCAAGCTAGAGGATTATTATTTCTGTTGCAGAAGCCCGTCTCATTAAGAACCCGGGAAATTACCCTAAAGTCAGGTTTAACCTCTTTGCTCTCAGCATCCCCAATTATAGACTTTATCTTCATTTGTAGGTAGGTAAGTGTATTAATCAATATCTACCGGCAAATAATAATCGAATTTATGTATATACTTATTATTGTTTTTATGTATACTTTTTATGTATCTTTGTAGATATATAGATAGTTGGAGATATGTCTCAACAATAATATATAAATATTCGAAATCGATAAATATTCGGAAAGAGTAAACTTTCCAAGTTTTCCGAAGAATTCGTATCAAATCACTTATCATTCTGCGATATTATATACGAGACTAAATGTTAGTATATTGAAAAAAATTTATTTGTGCAAAAAGAAGGTGAAAGCTTTCGCAGACTTGCTCGTAAGTTCAAAAGTGAAAAATCTAAAAACAAAACAATACACGATACTTAGGATGGAGAACGTTTGTTTGAGAGGAAAGAGAAGATAAATCGCGAAATTCGATTTGCGATATCATAGTAAGTTTTAAGCTACGAATATTCTGCAGCGATTTTCTTTATATACTCTCAATTTTCTTCTATTGCCATTTCTGGAGAGATAAAAAGGAACGTACAGCAAACGATGTTTACTTGATCGGTATCCGTGGGTCCAGTATACTCGGACATTTTCTTCAACTATATTGTGAAAAATTGTTTACAACAAATTTGTTTTTCACAATTTTAGATATAAATTTTAAGTTTTATAACTTTATTCCTTGGATTTTAATCTGCAAAATGAAACGAGAGAGAAATCGTCTAATTACGTTAACTTCAAATAAAGTTACATTAATTTAAAGTATGAGGATCCGCGAATCAGTTAAAGAAATTTTGAAAAGGGAAACGAATATCAAATAGAATTATTGGAAATGATTGTACTGCTGTTGGCATTATATAATTATACCTTCACGCGAGAAGGAAATAGAAATTATTACTATTAATCAATATGAGATATGTATTTTTTAAATGCATTAATTAATTAATATCACTGTATCTCAAAATATATTTCTATCGGCAAGAATACATCTTTATTTATATATGTATATCACGCAAATCGAATTTCCCCGGCTCGCTTCTTCTTACTGTATTTCTTTTATCTTTTTACTTTCATTCGCGCTCATCTTGTAGAAGACAACTGCCGCGCAAAGAGGTTTTGCCTACGGAAAGACTAGGAGTCGAGAATGGACAGGACGAGACGGGGAAGTGGTGTGAGAGTATAACTGCAACTGCGAGTGCACCGCCTTCGGCGGTACGAGGAAATATATTTCAATCCTTTTCCATCGCTTCGTCCTCGTCCCCATTCCTCGGTGTCTCCTCCCACGCCGAAATCTTCCTTCTCTTCTTCGTGCGACAGCTTCTTGAACTTACCTATCCAAAGAAGGATTCTTATTTCTATGCCATTTAAAAATAAACTGCACGTCTTTTGCTCAAATCTGCAGGATATACATTAAAGTATTAGCTCTATCAAATTTCCTGGGATGTATCGTTCAAGGATTCCATTGGCAAATTGAATAAGTTCCTATATAATTTCACGATATTACTTATCAGTTCTTGGCTCGAGAAGTTTAGATTGTAATCTCTCAGATTTGCATTTGCGCAAAAAGCTCGATCTTAACGTTCAATCTTAACGAAAGCAGGAATAGATTGGTACTGTTAGTATGAAACTGCTGCATAATGTATATCCTGTAATATATTTATTTTATTATTTTTATATCATCAACGTTATGTAATTGGTCGTTACGTAATATAATAATAATGAATCATTATGTATTATTACGTAACATGACAGTAGCAGTAAAATGTTTGCTTTTTTTTTAATTTAAAGTTTTGTCTGATGATTATTTGCATCATTTGTGATTACAAATTGCAAATTGAGTATCGCGAGAAAGGATAAGCATGCACATTTATCTTGGAAAATTATATAGCTTCTTTGTATTAAAAATAATAATATATTCTTTTTGCCTTATTATTTGTATTATTTGATTAATCAATAATTTCGATTAGTCAAGGAAAGAAATTTTTCTACTTTTCTGGGAAACTTATGTAATATTTTGAGTTATGTCTCTTTTGAAGTAAGGAAGCTTACATAATTTATTTTGAAATATTAAGATATTTTGAATTACTTAATGTAATCAGGTCTCTTTTTCTATTCTCTGAAAGAATCATTGCGACCTCCCATTCTTTGCGACCTCCAAATTTGCGATCATTCGAAGAATCGAGCACCATCTTGATTGGATTTTCATCCGTGAACGTTTTTATGAAACATTCGTCTCGTTCTTCTCGGCGACGCTTACTACGTCAAGAAAGGGGGTTGTCAGCCCCGTCACGTGTGTCTACCGATCAGGTCGGAACGAGTAGAATTTCAATGAGCAGATAGTCGTGAAATTTTATGTCTCCGTCGGAATCCTTATTAAAATCAAGAGCGGGGAGAAGCTTGGTGCTTGTCGGACGTAATTAAATATGGTTTTTCAGGCGGCGCGGCGTTTCGCAGTCTGTCGGAGCTTTCAAATCTACTTGTCTTGCATTCTATATAGACATCATTACTAAGAGCAAGTGCAACAATTCTTTCCTTCAAGAAAGTTTTGACTTTTTATTAAGCCATCAAACAACAATTATGAAACCAAGCATACAGACTCTTGGAAATTGACAAATTGAAGTTTAATGACGAATTCTTTAACTCAATTTTTTTTTTACTTTAAAGCAACAAATTTTTGAAAATATTTATTTCTAAAAGGAAATGGAAATATTTTATTTGTTGGAAATATTTTAACTTGTTACTCTGTATAATACATTAAAATGACAATTTCATGTTGCATATGCATATTTCTGATATAACATGAATTATTTCGCACTTGTACCAAGTGATCTAATTCTATATGGCATTATGATTAATTACAAGCCGGTCACATTCGCGAGATTTCGTTGAATATATTAATTCGCAGAGTAGTTTCTAGATAATACATTTAAATAATAGTAATTACATTTATTATAATGTGCACGAATATAACGTATGCATACACAGTAGACGAAAACTTAAACACATTAAACATGTATATTAAAGTGTGTCAGTCGGAAGTTAAAATTTTCCCAAACTTAATTAAAATTAATTACTTAATCCTACACATTTTGTGATTTTTTAAATATTTATTTGCTTAAAGTGTTTCTCTAACGTTATATCTCAATTATTCTCTTTAATTGAAAATTAAATAAAGATTGTTAATATTCTACGAATTCTTTAAATAAAGATAAATGCAACATTTTTTTTTAATTGTGAGACTATTTGCGCTAAATATCATAATATGTATATTTACACATTCAGCGAATTTATAAAATTGTCTCCAACATCTCACGCGAATAATGAAGTGTTAACGCGACTTCAGGAATCAAAACGTCTTTGCTGAAAAACGCAAAATAATTCTTTTACCAATCTTATCCTTTTATTAATTTTTATATTGTTATTTTTTAATAATTCCAGTAATTTCATCAAACATTTAACTCTTTTTCCTACTCTCTTTTTTTTGCATTTAAGAAGAAGAATTTCACTGTTAACGGGAAATTCGTTACTGTTAATGTCGTGCGTAGCGGAATTACTGGCGTTACGTAAAGCCGTGTATCGAAGGTAGACCGCAATGTCGGGGACACAATGGTTGCGGGAAGGAAGTGTAAATTGTGGTGCGGGGATGGTCGCCCTACGAAAGGCGAAGAAGAAACGACGTTAACAAGTCCCAGTTAATAATGCAGCACCGACGAGCAGGCGCTCTATGCCTTATAGCAGTGTACACAGATAGCCGCCATAGCCACCGACGACGCCGTAGTCGTCGTAGTCGTCGTCGTCGTCGTCGTCTCCGTCGCCGTCGTCGTCGCGCTGCGTCTTCAGGAAATTGAGAATCTCTCGGGTCAACGGAGCAAGAACGGAGGCATGAGGTGGATTCGCATGAAAAGCTAATAAGTCCGCACCACGATTTATCGTACCGCACGTACTTACTTTCCCGCCCGCTCGGTTTCGAGTTAATTAAATAATCGTTCGACGTTTTCGTTTTATTCGCAGCAGTCGACTACGGTGTGCCGTCAGCCCTGATATCGCGTGACGTCGATAAAGATTGACACCCATTGCGTCAGATAGTCTGAGCTAGTCCCTTTGTGAGCGCGTGTTTGTGACGTTGCCTATGCGAAGATTATTTTCGGAACACACAGGGAGGGAGCTCATGGAGACTCGAGGGAAAGAAAATAAGAATAAAAAAGAGAAATAAAATGGAACAGAATAATAATAATTTAATATAAAAATAAAATAAAAATGACAGAAAATGAAATAACGCAGTATTTACATTATTATTGTTATTAATATTGATGCAAGTATTTTGATAACAATAAATATACTGATAGAAAATAATATTTACTGTTTATTATTGGTAAAATAAATATTTACGTTCATTATTGAAAAATAATTTGCTTTTAATAGTGTACACACACACACACACACACACACACACACACACCCACAAAGTCTTGTGACCCACAGAGCCTTCTATTAAAGTATTATGGCAAAGTATCTTCGTATTTTAATTGGTAATTTTTGACCGTCTAAAGATTTTTTCCGAAACAATAGAAATCTCATAAATCTTCACAAACATTATTCTATTTGGCCTGTTCTCTATCAACTTCTAAAAGTGAGTGAGATTACTGAACATTTCCGGCTATACATTTCGAGATAACCTCACGGTCCAGAGAAGGTTCTGTCGAGTCCTTTCGAGTGGGTAGAACCCCGGCCTCTAAGTGAAACGTATGTATATAGGCGCGGCCAAGCTTAGGGACGATAAAACTACTGGGTTCGCGTAGCCATAAGTATTTATTTGCACAGCGCGGAGTCCGGAAGAGAGAAATAGCTTGGGATCCGAAACTCAACGCGGAGCTATCGATGAAACGTGTTTCTGATATTTATCTTTCTCTCATCAGCATTAAACCGAGATGTATCGCCCCAAGGCGGTCTTATCTATGTAATTGAAAAACCGTCTCTAATTGTAAAAGAATGACAAGTCGCTTTAAAAATTTAATGAATATGTTTTTCTTAATATGAATTTTTTTTACTTTCTCTTTTTCTGATTTGGTGTTTAAATTTTCTTTAAGTATTACAGATGTATTAATGGATTATGTATTAATATATTAGTTTAATAGAAAATTACCGTTTGATTAATTTCTTTGTTATCAACTTTTTATATTAATCCTGTGGAGCTGATAGTATATATATATATATATATATAAATTATATTATTTTAATTTTTTGAAGTTAATTAATATCTTGTAAACGTAAATTAAAGGCTCTCACAATCAATGACTATGTAAGATTTACATATCAGCTTCGAAAGGTTAAATATATTGTGATTTTGAAGAATATTGGTTTTATTAAAGGAAGATATAATATAGAGATGAATCGCATAAATCTCTCTCTCTCCCCCTCTCTCTCTTTCTCCCCCCTCCCCCTCTGTCCACATCTCTCCTGTCATATTTGCGGCAGAAA
Source organism: Acromyrmex echinatior (assembly GCF_000204515.1). Next base: position 235,444 of record NW_011626995.1, on the reverse strand, counting down.
AATCGATAACATCCAAATAACGAAGAATTGGTTCCATTTACAGATGCGTAAGGCAAATACTTGCGGACGAGTAGCGTTAATCGCTCTTCACACTCGTATATTGTTTAACGTAGTGTAACGGCAGTTCATTGCTTGTTAGGCGAAAAACTTTACGTTTATCTCGCGCGTGAAGACGAAGGAGCGAACGGGAGGCGAAAGCCGAAGCTATTATTGGCAGGTGGCCGCGGTAAACCACATAAATCACTTCGTGCACCCGAGGTCCACGTTGATTAGCCGTGATATACCACGGATGTCAAGCTGCGAGTTAACCCGTTTGCAAAAGAATCGATCGAGACGGTGATCTACTGGGTGTCTTTCATGCATGTTGTTAAAAAATTCGTAGAGTCTTGCGCAATTGTACGCAGAAAAAATAATATTGCTGAAGTATCAAAAAATTTAACTAAATACAGATATAAAATAATAATTTTGTTGAATCATTAAAATAATTATGTAAGAAACTCAAGCTTGATGAGAAATGCTGCGAAAAATTTTGACATTCTAGCAACCAGCTTGAGCGTTTTACATAATTATTTTGATGATCTTATACAATTATTTTGAATTATAACAATTATTTTGAATTATTACAATTATTTTATAATTTAACGAAATGATTTTCAGATCTGTATCTAGGTAAATTTTTAGATACTTCAGCAAAATTGTTCTGTACTAAGGAAGAGCGATACAGATAAAAATCGTTTGGAAGTTATTATTTAGGTGAAAAAAGAATGACTTTTTAAAAAAAAAATTAGTATTTTGCGAAATCGTCCTTAATTTCAAACCGATCTTTTTGTAACAAAAATAATTCCTTTTTCACTTAAAGGACAATTTCGAAATAATTTTTAGCGTATCGATACGCATATCACACATTCCTACCGTATCAATGGATAAAATAGTCATCATAAAATGATTAAAATGCAATATGTAATTTCTTACGTATTTTCAGAAAAAGAAGGATACAATGGCCGCTATTGAAAGCGATTTTCTGGAAAAATATATTGTATGCTACTTCATTTTGCATTACAGTATTTGTCATTTTTAAAATTGCTTCCATACGCTCGCCACAGGAAAGAGGCGAACGAATATAAACCTTTTTTTTTTTTTCCCCACGCGCTGTAATATGCGGTGATACCCGTTGAGGATGATGGCTCCCGCAAAACGGCGCTCCGGATGCCCCGATAAAAAAAATGTATATTCTCGGACCCGCGGCAATCGAATAAAAATCTCGAGCGCACGCCGTCTGGCTCGCTCTCGTGTACGCGGCGAACGCGTCGAATGCGCGCGCGTTGCACACCATTTCTCTTCCCGCGGGTATAAAATGGAAACGGGATACTTTGCCTCGGCCGTAGATACCGAGCTAGAAAAGCGATAAAGCCGGCTGGAAGGTTCGGATCACGCGATCACGATTCGGTTTACGCTTAGTCCCGAAATCCGCGCCGCACGTCTGCGCCGAAAATTCGCTCGTTTATTCATTCTAAATTCATCCGACACGCCCGAATGCCCGGCCGATGTTATCCCATCGTGCGCTGACGTTGGCTGGCTGCGTCGACAGAATCCTCGATGTAATCTCAAATCGGTGGAGAGACCTGGAAAATCTCCAAACAGCCGTCAACGTTAATATTGGAATTACCAGAAAATTTTGCCTCGTCCAGTAATTATTATTTCGCATGCCTTGCTTTTGTGTTATATCACGAAGTGACATTCAATATTTCTGCGAGAAATAATGAGTATTAATTTGTTAAAAACAGGGTTGGAAATTACTTTACAAAAATAACTCGTTATCGCTGTTCTTTTTTTCTGAAAAGTAACTCATTATTGTAACTAATAGTTTTATTTAAATAAAAAAAAAAAACAACTTGTTACTGTTACTTAAAAATTAACGTCGTTAAAATTTCTGTTATTTTTTTCATCGAATTTTGAGAGAGATATTTTAGAGGGATTTTGTGCCGCTAATTGATCCGGTTCGACACGAAATCTATAGTGGTTATGGTTAATCGCAACATGATCAAACATATACTTCTTTTTTGAAAAAAATCGCTTTTCATGTTTCGCACACATACGCACATATGTATTGTGCGTGTATAAAATAATGATAAAAACAAACAAATATATATGTTATTGATATCCAAAAAAATGTAACCGTGTTACTATTAATGTTATAAATAAGAAAATATATCGTCGTTCGATACTCATTCGATATTGAAAAAAAGAATTGTAACAGTAACGACGGTGTAGACGGTAAGTAACATGTTACTTCTCAATCCTGGTTAAAAATTATTCGAATGGAGATTGTTTCTTCGTAAGCTGAAAAATCTGAAATTACACGAAATTATACGGTAGCAACTTTTTTATAATTAAAAAAATTTTTGTTCACATGCTAGATAGAAACGCGGATAAATAATTAAATTATGAGAGAGAAAAACCAGGTCAATTCGGTGCTCGAAAAATTTCTATTGTACTCTGACAGGATGAATGTAAAAATTTTAAATATTTTTTATTTTCCATCTGTTTTGCGAATTAGGATGTTACACCCATAGAAAAGATTTTCGGATCGAATGCTATTATTCTTCGATCTATCATAAAATAGGATCGATTAGAGGCAATTATGATATATTTATTGTAATAGAGGAATGTTTTATTATTAAATGGAAAATTATTAAATGGAAATTCTGGAATAAAATTATATTGAATATCGATTTTGTGCCAAATACTATGGCATTATAACATTGGGAAAGGAGTGGGAGGGTGTAAAGATTTATTTTAAACGTAAGAACATATAAACTAAAATTTATACGTATTACTCTTGTCTCAAGACAATAAGTCAATCTTATTTAATTCAAGAGAGGAGAGATAGAAATTATTGATTATATCTTAACATTTTATTTTTATTTTATTTTTATACTGCTTAAATTTGCAGTAAGATTAAGTGTGTCAAGAAAAGAGTATATTTCTATCTCATTATTAAAAATCCCTTCTGAGAGAGTATTGTAGAATATTCTAATTTGTTTTGATATTGTTAAAGATTGAAGTCACGAAGACAAATTCAAACAGGAATTTTCGAAATATTCTAGCGGTACATTTATTATCGCTTTCATTACGAATTCTGGATTAGTCGAGAGGTGATGCTGAATATAAATTTCGTACACACATAGATACGTTCACGTGCGCACGCGGATGCGTGGATTAATGATTGCATGTCCGTGGTATCGTCGCAATCGTGACGAATGGATCACAAGACTCTCTGATGTGACCGGCGAATGGCGACGGCCACGAAGAGAAACGGTCGGAGACACCATTTACGGCGAAACGATGGAAGGACGCTCGAGAGGTGAAATTCTTCTCCGTATGTGCCATGGCGTTTACTGTCGATCGATCTGACGATCAATTTTTAAAACCACCTGAAACACTCGCTGTCACGTGCTATTAGGATACTTTAGTACTTGCGACATATCGATGGCCTATCAATAACGTTGATATTTTCTCTAATCATCGTAAGTGCATCGTATCTGCGACCCGATTTTAATGGCGTGCACATAGTTTCTGTCGTTTTTAATAATTTCGCGTGGAAAAACAGAGGGTGGTTACTAAATATTCTAAAAGATTTTAAGGAATGATTCTTCATACCAATTTAAGACGAATACTTTGTATGATTATATGTTCGATTCGAATCAGCTTAATTTTAATATGATACAGGATATCAAAGACGAAGGAAAAATGTCGTTTTATCAAAAAATTTCAAAAACCACTCAGATTATTTTGATGAAATTTTGTATATGTTTAAAGTTTTGTTAAAATAACTGGAATGGTTTTCGAAATTTTTGGAAAAAATAAAATTTTTCCTTCAACTTTGAAACTAAGCCGTTTCAAATATAATATATAATCATATGTTAAATTTTTGTCTTAAATTTGTATAAGGAATCATTCTTTAGAATCATTTGTATATTGTAGTAACTACTTTATATAATCCTAATTTTATATAACTTAAATTCCATTTCAAATCTTTGCAGATGAATTCGAATTTGATTGTCAAGTTTGATATAGATAAATTTAAATTTATAAAAAATAAATAAATATAATCTTCTATTACAATAAAAATTCATTATTGAAGTTATCATGTAAAAATTTTTTCAGGTTTTTATACAGTTCGTAACAATATAAAAATCTGCATTAAAGTTCAAAGATTCAAGTTGCGAGCAAAGGATGAAAATTTCACATTGCCGACAGAGGATTAATTTTTAGAGTTCTATCACTTTTGAAGTAAAATAACGACATATTTTTTATCTTTTCAGAGAATTTTTTTTTTAAATTTACTTTGAAAATATGACAGTTATCGGGACAATATTGTATTTTGAAGAATTTTTATATAAATCTCTTTATTTATTAATAAAATTACAATAAAGTATAAAATAAGTTTGATCAATTTTATTGAAGTGCATGGTAAAAATCTTTAAAATATTGTATTGTACCACAACTACCATATTTTCAGGATAAATTTTAAAAGAAATTTCTTCCCGTGTTATACAATCCGCCTATGTTTAGTCTTAATTATTTTTTGTAATAATATCCGTTTCTTTTAAGTACACAAAGTTGCACGCAAGAAAACTAGTGGATTTGACATTCTGCATGCTGTATACCGATAACGATAAACACGTAAGCTATAAACACTCGCATAGACTCGTTCCCGGTCGTCCCGCGATTTTGCTCCGGTTTTGAATTCTTCTATGGGAAACGGAATTCGCGCAATCGAACCCGAAGAATGCCCCTTGGTTTACATAAGGTGTTCATGCATTTATTCGCGTCTTTGCGTAGAACCTTTAATAATACATGGCAGATAAGGATGCCAAATGGAATTTCGTATGCGACGGTGCGCAGTTCATTTTTCATGTGCATCCGCATGAGCATATCGCGAAGAGATATTGGGATGCACATAAGTTCGTGAACATTATGTGCGTCGTCGTCTACATAGCGAAACTACTGAAATTCTGAAATCACACATACAAAGATACAAAGACTGCCGGAAGTCAAAATATTATTTCAGTTTTTACCACGAACATGTTATTTTGTCGTGAACTTAGACATTTTATTCCTGGCCATTAATTTTCTGATTTTACAATGCTTTATATTTCTGCCTCTATTTTTTAAAATATTAGTTCCTTCTTTTTCTTTTCAACGAATGATAAATATATAAAATAAAAAAGTAAAAAAGTACACAAAAATTTAAATACACGCATTTATTTCATGCTTGAAGACAGACAAGGACACATGGGACAGAATGATGATTGTCCAGAAATCTTGAAATAACATTCAGGAAAAGAATTTATGTACCATTATGTTATAGAAAAGATAGCTCTATCCATAAACAGCTTTGCATCAAAATTATTCAGCTGAATAAAAAAAATTATTTATTCAATTATGAGTAACAGAAAATTGCAGTTAAACTTCGTTCGAGATGTTCTAATCAGGATTGTGCAACATGACATAATAATGAGAAGAATAAGTTTTAAAAATTTATCTAATTTATATTTTTTAATTTATATTTTTCGCGATAAGTTTATTACAGTTTTTTAAGATTAAATTTGGGAAATTTGGGGGATTATTAATATTTCAGATTGATTGCGTTGAAAGTCCGACAATCATATCGGTACGCAATCATTTCTGAAATTAATTCATTTATATATAATAGTTCATCTTAATATTCAGACCGTTGGCGCTTCGTATTTAAAATAATGTATTTAACATAAACGGTCTTGTTTCCAATCTTATTATCTAATTTATTTCTTTGCTTTTTCAAAAATAATAAAAGATGTTCCATATCTCTAAGATAATCATAGAAAATTGAGACAGACCTATACAAGTATATACACGAAAAGGATAATTTTGAGGGAAAGATTTAAATGTAGATCTGAAAATAGTTCTGTTAGACCATCAAAACAATTATGTAGAACGCTTGAACTGGTTGCTAGAATGTCAAAACTTTTTACAGTATTGCTCATGATGCTTGAAATTCCTACGTAAAATTATTTTTATGATCTAACAGAATTATTTTCAGATCTCTATTTAGCTAAATTTTTAGATAATTCAGCAAACTTGTCTTTTCCACGTGTAATAAAATCATACTGTAATTACACTTATTCTTAACATTCATTTTGTTAAACAAATTAATGTTTAACAAATAATGTTTAAGATATAGAATAGGAATATACAAAATCTAAGCAAAATTTCGTATACAATAGATACAATCTTCGTATTGTTTCATTTTTAAAATAATTATCTAAAAGATATTCTATACAGTGCTCGATCTCTCTCAAGATAGTTGAAATTTATACTATACATGTATAATAAAACCTTGCTATAATTACACTTACTAAACAAATTAATATTGAAGATGTAAAATAGAAAAACATCTAAGCAAACTTCTGATATCATTTTACGGAATGGAAAGTTGACGAATCGTATCGAGAAGGTTTTCGTTCCGGTAACGTACCAAACGTGTTGTCCGGAGGGAAAAATTTAATGACAACCGACGTCTCCCGCGAAGATAAAAGAGATGATGGAACACTGGGACTTTTTTTTTCGACGCGTGGACAACCCGCGGAGCGTATGTAAGCTAAGGGTGTTTCCGCTGATAGTTCGCGTTCCCGAGGATTCTGATAAATTTAATATACCGCTCGTCGCACGGAACGTCGACAATAAAAGGCTCTTTAAAGCGGGCCGTAATTCATTACGATCCCGGAGGATTGCACATTGTCCTGTTGAAACGATGCCCCGTCTCTCCTTATTACGTCACTTTATCGTCGTTAATCCCCTAATGGTCGCAGCTTTTCCACAACCGACCGACGGGCGGCGGCCGCACAAAGTGTTTCTTCTTACGTTCGTCGCATTTATTTCCGGTCTCCTGCCGGCGACTATTTTAAACGATAGAATCGTCACGAGGAGAGAACCAAGTCCAGTAACAATGTCCAGTAGTGAAACTCAAGTATTAAGAGTCCAAAGGTCGATGGTGACGTTCAAGTCAATTTGTCCGATTTATTTATGATATTAATCGCGTCGTTCACGTCTCTACTGAAAATATAAATACACATGCGCTTAAAACTTAAATAGATTTATTTTAACTTGTTTTGACACAATCTAGCTCAAGAAAAGAATATTTAAGAGAAAGCCGATATTTAAGGAGTGGCAACAGATTTCTCTATGCATTGAAAGAACGATTTTGCTAAATACGTATAAAGATTTAACTAGTTACATATCTGAAAATAATTTCGTTGGACCATCAAAATAATTATATAGGGCATTCAAGCACGGTGATAATGCTGCGAAAAACTTTTCCAATTTAACAACAATTTGAACGTCCTACATAATTATTATGATGATTCAAGAAAATTATTTCTAGATTTGTATCTTGCTAGATTTTAAATACTTCAGCAAAGCCGGTTTTTCCAATATATAGAAAATTTTAGTTTTTTCTCAGGTACAACATTGCGTTTCTTAAACTTTCCAACTCGATTTGCCGCAAACGATTCGTATAAAATTCCCTGTAACGAAATATTTTTCCACGCTCTTATTATTCTTAAAAGAAGAGATATCATGTTATATTTACCGACGGAAGGATTAATTTCTAAATGTGTACTCTGCACACTACTGAATTAGCCACACGCAATTCACGTCATTGTAGCGGCTGGTTTGCGACTGAGCGTAACGTACACGAGCATTCGCGCTTCCAGCCGCGTTGGCTGGAAGATAAATGTTTTTGCTGTAGCTGCCGAGATAGCACCATGATTTATCTGTCCCTTAAATTAATCCGCCTGGGGGTTTGACGCGACATTGCGCACCGCGAGAACTTCGCCATCCGATTTCCAGTGACCGCTTCTCACCTCCGTATTGTGGTCTTAAGCGAGAATGGATCTTCCATTACAAAGAAGCACTCTCTCTTTCTCTCTCTCTCTCTCTCTCTCTCTCTCTCTCTCTCTTTCTCAAAATGTTGACATGGAAGACAGAATTAGGAAAACCGGCGCTCTTGAAATGTTAATACTGTTGGATTCTTAGTTACGATCGAGAAGCAGAAAGCAAAAGAGCAATCAAACTGTTAAGGATTCGGATAGAATCCTTAAGGTTGTGTTATATTTTGTTTGGAATAAATTAAATATTTTTAATAAATTAAATATATTCTATTATATTTCCGCAGAATCTTAACTGGAAATCCTGCGTTACAAACATTTTAATAAAAAGATACGCGCATCGTCCATCAGATATACTTATAAAAGAAATAAATAATGATAAAATAATGGTAAAATATATATGACATCCGATTGGATTAACGTTATGCAAAAATCGGCAGCAAAGTTGTCAGATGGAATTACGAGGCAACGATTTACGGGACAACTTTTATAATTTTGTTTGGTACGGTACGATGCCCGATGGTTCTCTTGGCATTTTCATCCTGCATTCATATGCGATTTCGCACTGTTGAAAAAAGATTCAGAATTGCATTACGTGATAAATTAATAAGAAATTCTGATAGATGTATTCGTGCATTAATAAAGAGATTGAAAGCAAAATATCAGAAATTATAAAATCATTCTTTAACTAAAAATATACACAACGTGTGTTCCAAAATTGTATATATTTGTTGTAATTATCATATCTTATTCTCTTAATAAAAAGAGCGATATCTAATTACACAATTGGCTAATTAGCGAATAATTTCGTGATAAATACGACTTTATCAATTCTTTCCCATTGGAATTTTTACTTTTATACGCATTTACGTCCTTTACTAAATAAATTCTGTCTCGATTAAGGGTTGAATATATATATATATACAACATGCACAAAAATCTTGATGCGTATCAATAATATTGAAAATTATGCAACATTAATTTATTCTTCAATGGAGAAGACATAAATAAAAATAAAAATTTCTTAAGTTTCACGAGACAGTCTAGTTAGAACAAAAATTTGTAAAAATATCAAACCACGATCATCACCGACTCACACATTCACGCTGACTCGATAAACGAGTGTGGCAGCGAGCGTGAAGAAATTTTATTCGACACTGTCACGCACGAATGGTTAAGCCGCGATGGCTTTGCGTCTCACCCTGCCATGACATGCCGCAATACCGTGGGAACTTCACGATCCGATTGTTGACCGCTAACAGTGACTAACTGCTGGACTCATGTTTCGCGATTGCGGCAGTATTCCGCACGACACAAATCGCGCGGTCGCCGAGTCGCTAAATTCACCGTCGAAACTTTATTCGCGGCAATACAGCCCTGTACAAATGTCGCGCCCCGGCAAAGTGCGTTTCTGTAAAATCATCTTCATCAAATTCAAATTTTATTAGCCTAATAAATCGGGCTGCAATGTTTGACAAACTCATGTACATTTATAATTAAGTTGTAATTAATTTAATTAAATATGCAGCAAGAAGTGTTATTTTTTATGTCTTATCTTGCATCTTATTTTGCGTATCCAAGCTAATGGAAAATCTAGGAAACAGAGAAGCAAAAAGAACGTTGGCATTTAGAACAATTAAAATTATTAGCTTGACACTTGAACGCGGCGAATAGAATTACTGTACTATAATAATATTCTTTTTGCTTTTGTCACTCATACACATATATTGTATAGATTTAATTGCTTCTTCAGCAGTTTGTAGTACGATATAATCGGGGATTAACTTTCTTTAACGTGTTACAGATTTATTGTCGTGGTGATAAAATAATAAGTCAATCTCAGTGTCATGCTTTATGGTTTCTCTCCGCTTTATCGCGGCAATTAAGGCGTCGCAACACGCAATGCACCACACTATACAGGGCGTTGTACACGTTTCCGACTGCGATAGCGTCGTGAATTGCATTTTCCGCGTCCGGTCCAATTAATTCGCCCCCGTGAATCTAACTGGCGTGATCCTCGTCGCGTTTTCGCATCGCCTCGTTCCAATAGAGAAAATCCCCCGTTCGTCACGTCATAACGTGCGTTTCTCGCGATTTTTCGCGCGACATAAATTAAATCCGTAATTCCGCGCGTTTATCTCTTCTATTAATGTGGCCGAGACGGATCTGGTCGCTCTATCGCGAAAATAACACGTGACGGGTCTTGTTTTATAAATTTATCCAATTAGACCGTGTTCACGTGACGACGGATGTCGAAACAAGAGTATTCAATTTCACATCAGAGTGAGGCATTTAATTTCACAGGCGAAAATGGGTCCTCTCTCACTCACTCTCTCTCTCTCTCTCTCTCTCTCTCTCTCTCTCTCTCTCTCTCTCTCTCTCACACTCTCTCACTCACTCTGCAACGTTTGGTCTACGTCGTGATTGGTATCTATCCTATCATTTCCGGATGAAGTTTTAAGCAGATTTTTCTGACAAATTCGTCATCAACTATTCCTTATTCTCTTACAGAGAAAATTTATTATTTGACACACTTTCTCTTTATTATCGCACAAAAAAGAAGTTTTTGCCGAATTAAGCATTTAAAAATTTAACTGGATATGGATTTAAAAATAATTTTGTTATACTATCCAAATAATTATATAATTATACAGAAACTGGTTAAAATGTCAAAACTTTTTGCTCATATTTGAAATTTCTACGTAATTATTTTGAGTCTAACAATATTATTTTCAGAGCTACATTCAATTTGAAATACTTCAGCAAAATCATTCTTTCTGTGCATTATCTCGTAAACAAGGTTTGAATTAAATTTTAGTAAGATTAAAAGTCACCTGCAATTAATTAATTAAAACACGAGATTTCTCTCGTGAAAACTTTATGGTTCATTTTCACGCCTCCCTTTTATCGATATAATTCAGCGCATTGCACTCGCATTATAGGCAGTAATATACATATCACAAATTGTCATAAATTCTACATTAATAAAGGGAGAAAAAGAAAAAGAGAAGAGACTTTTATTTTAATATTTCTTAATATACTGTTAAATTACAGCTTTATTCATAACTGGATGCAATTCTGCTTGGTAGCATATCAACGAGTCTCTTCTTCGGAAATTTGAGATATACGCCTCGGTTATTGCGTTGTAACATTTGCATATGTACATGTCCATATGTCTGTTAGTATTAAGTTTCCACATTTAGGTACGGGCTAAAGTGTACACATGATCATTAAGCAAAATACAGTATATACGTATATGCTAATGTTTATTGATGCGACATTGGCTATCGTATGTAACTTCATATAGCTAACTTACATCAACACATTTTGCCATTATATAGGATGTCCTGAAATTTAAGCGTAATATTATTGCAGCATAAAACTTCATGAAAAATTAAGTAATAAAAGTGTAAAACCATTTTTTTCCATATAGTAATTTTTTTAAGTATAAACGTTTAAAGTTTGATTAACGATAAACGTTAGTTAAAAAAATATCTGTTCGTGAGATAGTACACAGCGGCAATGTTTTGTTTAGTATCTAATACCATTGTACGCACGTCATATGAATAAATGACTTTAAATTGACGCTTATGATTGGTCAAATTTTTAACATTTATACTTAAAAAACTATTATATAGAAAAATAATGGTTTATACGTTTATTAACTTAAGTTTTCGTGAAGTAATAACGCTATAATAATATTACCTTTGAATTTTGGAACATCCTGTATAACGACGGATTTTTTAAATAAAAACACTAAAGGGAATAATACTTGCCTGTTATTATACATTTCTATCCAAATGTTTAGATAACTGGTCATAGATAAACAATTTGTGACGTATCGTTTATATTCACAGTAATTTCGTAAAAAAATCTATATTTAATAATACATTGATTTTTTTAAATAAAACATACGTTGTAAGTTTGAAGCATTTTTATTTTTATAAAAAAATAATTTATAAGATAGAGATAAAAATAAATAGCATAATTTTTGATTATAATAAAAAAACTGCTTAAAGAAAATAATTTTGGTAATAGCTATAACAATTACATTCTCCTTTCTGTTCGTCTTACCTAAGATTAGTTTCACAAATATCGATCTATATTTATATAATATAGAAAAAGGAAGAGAGCTTTGGAATACTATTTTATTTTATTGAAACTCAGTAAGTGTTCATTTTTATTTATGTAACATAATTATTTTCGGTTACAAGATTTGCTGGCCACCCATACAGCACGGAACCTACGGCAATATCGCCGCAATAATGCTGGAATATTGCTGCAACATGCAATATTGTTGTAATGTTGCAGCAGTGTTGTTGCAATTTTTGTAGGGGCCATAGAGTGATACTAATTATATTATAGGAATTACTGTTATGGAAGGAAAATACTGAATATCAACTAATATAGTATAACTTTACACATTGGATACATGCACACATTTTGTTACCACGTACGTAAAGTAGTACAATACACACCTGCTGAAACTATCTGCAAAATTGAAATGCAGCTTTTACGACAGTAAAAGCAATAAACATTAACGACCAGTGGTCATGTTATAACGTCTAAATAGACTGTAAAGAAATAATTTTGACTGCTCATATAGAATGCATCGCACAAACTGTACAAGATATTGTGATGTTCCACAATTTCTGATTCTGTACAAGATATTCTGATATTCCACATATAAAACTCTTTTCCTCTATAAAATTTATATAATATTTGATATATCAGGTTAATATTTTTTTGTATCAACTTGTTTAGATATATGTACAACTTTAATGCAATTAAAGCATATTCACTAATATTAGTGCACATAATATGGCATGTTCTTCGAAGCTGGCTTAAGATAATTTGCTTCAGCGCAAGTGCCAATGCAGCATTCCAATTTTGAATTAATATTACTGTCGCACAATGCTCTCGGGAATGCGATAGAGTGCAATACCATTTTCCGCTTAAAAATGTTTAATACCGCGAGGAGAACTCTTTCTAGCCGCGTATAATTTCAACGAAGATATCCTCCGAGACGAGAAGCGAGCGACGTCTGATTTAATTCTCAGTGCGAATACCGGCAGCTGTCATTTTTACAAGTAATTACGAACGTGAAGTTTAATCCCACACCGCGAGATGAAAGATAAAATTTTTTCGCACAATGCCGCGTGGCGAAAATTACCAAGATAATAAGAATATGATCTTTTAATTATCCTGCTCTATGGTTAGCATGGAAAATCACATTTAACGCGTTGTCTATCTACATGGATATGATATATATATATATATATATATATATATATATACATATATATATATAGTAGCTTAAATTTTCTGTGTGTGTGTGTGTGTTTGTGTGTGTGTATGTGTATATCAGAGAGTATCCGAGAATGAACGCCATAAAACTCTCAGGCCGAAACACGTGCGGCGGAAACAACAAAAAATACCGTGTGCTTTTGCACGTTTTTTTCAGCGGAACTGAAAAATAATTTCTCTATCGACAAAAAAAAGCTACGTGCTGTGGCCTGTCACGGCGGGACGTTTTGTGTGCGTTGCATTGTGGGAGTTACGAGAGAGAAAAAGCAGAGATCAACTCAAGCGATAAAATTGACTTACTGGGTGAAATAATTGGACGGGTTATTAATGGGACTTCGTTCTGTTAATTTGACCAATTGACCGCGTTCGTGCAAGATTTTAATATTCTTTTGAAATGGATTTATAATTTGAAATTAAACCGACGAGAATAAATCAATTAAAACGATTATGTTTCAAGATTGAAAAAGAGTTTGATGCGCGGTTTGTAAAATTGGATATGTACATAAACACACACCGAAATATTTAAGCACTAAAATCCTCTTTGACTGAAAATAGGATTATTTTTTCTTAATTGAAGATTTATAAGCGTGCGGAGTATCTATTAATTTTGCACTGATGCAACATAGGCATTTAATACATTGAAAAGAACGTCTTATTATATCAATAAGAAGTATAAATAAAATGATTTCTGTTCATATGAATCAGAATTCTGGTAATTGAATTTCTAGTTATCTTGACTAGAATGTTTGATAGATTTAATTATGAGTGTCTCTAATTTGTACTCTCTTATAAGTGTCTCTTTTTTGATTGATTCTACAGAATTCCAATTAATGCAACAAGACTTTTTTTCAATGTAACAATGATATTTAATTCTTTGGTATCACTTCTTGTGTGGCACATCTGAGATCTCCTTTTTTACTTTTTGCTGTGCTATTCTCTCTTTTATATTAATAATAATAATATACATTTACTCGTTACCGTTATATTCTTTAATGTCTGACGTTTTAATTTAAAAGAAGATTATAATGTTCATTTTTATTTTTAGAGCGATATTTAGAGTAGATATGTGACAAAACGGTATAGACATCAAAGAATTAAGAGATAGAATGAGATACGTTGCATTACTTTATGCTAAAATTTTAATCACAATTTTAAATAAAATGCTATTCAAATTGTTTATATACGAAGCAGAATTGGGTTGGCCGTTTAATTTTTTACTGGATAGATGGGATGCATCCTCTGAGTATAATTTTCTTTGAAACCTTGTTCTGAAAAAGGAAAATAAAAAGTATTGCTCAGCTATCCAGAAGTCTTAAAAGTTATTATTTTTACATTCTTCTATCTCACAAAAGTATATTGAATTTAATGTAAATTAATTATAACGTAATATATCTACAAATAAAAATATAACTATAAAATTAAAATTGTTTTTTTGGAGTGTTTTGAGCACGTTGCCTACTAACTTATATATCTTTAAACCTATCTACTTAAAAGTTAAATTAAATTCATAAATTAAATTCTTTTATGTCCATTATTACTAATGTAGATTAACTTTAATCTCGGTTTAATTAATTTAATTAAGTTAATTTTTCACCTTTTTCTAATTCTAGGAATTTTTAGAATTTCAAAATGTTATTAATTTTTAGAGAATTGGAATAAAATAACAGAGTATAATTAAAGCGAGATTAATTCATATTGATAAAGAAATAGATATTATTCGGCAATCAAGCGCGATATGCGTTTAAAGCGACGGAGATTCATGAGTTATTTTTTTTTTTTTTTTTGAAAATTTCACTTTGTTTTTAAAAGTCATTTTTCGTCATTTATTTTTACGTAAATATATCAAGAATTTGCAACATCCGTTTGATTCCACGCGTAGTTAATCGACGTCTCGGAGAGAAATTCGTGCAAAGTGCAGATGCCGAAGAGCGGCAGAAACTTCATAATTGGTCTCGAAAGTTATAAAACCGTTTAATCATTCCTGCGAGAGACATAACCGCGCGCGTCGACGCGTCGGCATAATTCGCCACGTAGCTTTCGGCTGGTGCTCGAGCTGCTTACGCGAGAGCGAAGCCTGCTCGCCATTTAGTAAGTGTCGCAGGAGCGACTAGTTACATATTGTTCGAGACACGTGCGCAAAAGAGCACGTAACGTATTTAAGCGTTCGCCGATGGTTTCGGCAGACGGGCAAGTTCGACTTTCCTTTATCCTAAAAGGCGAGCCTTCCAGTCTCGAACTTCGTCGTAAGCTTCGCCCGAGGCACTTAGAAGCAAATATTTGCTATCAAACTCGTGCTACAAACTAACTGTGGGGATGTGGAATAAAAAGCGTATTCTTTATTACATTAAACGGTATCTACAATGAGATTTTCAGCCTTAAGTAAATCCGATTCACGTTAACAATGCTTAAAAATCATTTTATTCTTGTTTTATTTGTCAAATGTTAAACAAAGATAAATGATGCTCGTGAGCGTTATGAGTAGAGATGTAAAAAAGAAACGATATTTTTGACTTCGGAGAAAAGTATCAAGTAAAAAAGTCTTTTACTGTAAAGCATATTTTTGACCAAATTACATAAAATTCATGAAAAAACATATAGAATTCATGTTAAATAGAAGAAGAAATAAAATTTATTTTTCTTGTTATTTTGATACTTTTTAATACTTTTGTCTTTATAATTTTATATCGAAGCAGAAATATATATTTATTGGTTGTTGCAGTTCTTGATAATAGATTAATAGATCTGTTTGCTTGCACTCTTTGCATTTAGCATCTGTACCTTCTCTTTTTTCAACGCCCGAATCTATTTTTCTAATCATATCACTTTAAAAGTGCAAAAATTTTGGGGGTTTCAAGCAATACGAACAGACATAAATGACCTAAAAAAAAATATCCGAGTAAAAAACTGTCAAAGTTGAAGGAAAAAAGCCATTAATTTCCGAGTTTTTAAAATTCTAATATTTTTCCGTCGTCACCTCCAGTTATGAACATAAATCGGACCGCAGTCTAAGTCATAAGGCATTGATCAATCATAGTCGATTATTTTCCTTATATTGTATTTAACTGTGATTGATCAATTGATTGCGGCTTAAAGCAAAGTTTAAGTTTACGCCTTAAAATCTTATTGTAGACGTCGCTTTAAATTTCATGGCAACCTGCTGGACACAGAGCGAACGGTGGAACAATTCGTACAAATAAACATCATCCTTTATAAACAATTACATTCGAGTTTACACTTTATCGCACATCGTATAAGCGACATAGCGCTTTCACTGAACACATTTCGAGCTCCCATCCAATAGTAGGTACGGACATTTACGGTTATGCGCGAGCGTGCACGTGCGTGGAATCGGAGAACGTTAAGTACATACACGACTTGTACCATGGTTGACGTTATTCTGATGCAGCCACGTGGACACCAGCAGAATTTCACGTAACAAGAGGCACCTTCTTTTGGGCCAAAAAGTTAGCATTGAAGGTTCCTTTTTCTCTATTTATTATGAACTACTTATTGAACATTGTAAAAGGAGATGTTAAGTTTTGTTTTTTGGTCAAAATGTTATTAATCGAAAATGTTATCAATACTATTATTATTATATTTATTGATAAAAAGTTGTTAAGAAAGGTATGAAGATGTATTCACATAATTCATTCTTATTTTATGACTGTTTTAAGTAATGTCTTAAGATGCTAATGAATTTCTTTGATTGATTTACATGACATCTTAAGATTGTCTTTAATATAAGAATTGACTATGAATATCAACCAAACATTCCAGGGAACATTAAGCAACAAAGACTGTATTGTTAAACATGTATAATTTTGAGATTTTCGAGCGATTGACAAGTGACGAAGAATCCAATATAAAATAATCGTTTGATTTCAAATTCCAGCTTTGAATAATGAATATTGTGAATAATTTAGAGGCTGTGAAGAATATAAAGCAAAAGAATATAAAAACATATTATATAAAAGCCATACTAGACTGTCATGTATGTACGTAAATTTATTCTTGCATATGACAATAACGTAAACGTTTCAATTTTCAATTTGGGTCATCCTCAGTCAGTTTTATATATAAAATTAAAATTGAATAATAAAAGCCGCATAAATAATAATTAAATTAGTAAAATCATTATATAGAATTAAAAAGAAACACATAGCCAACAAAGTGAGCATTGCATGTATAGATCTCTTATAAAGATAAAATTAATGACGAACAATATTAAGTTATATGTGTTTATGTACTAATAGTACAGTCTCTGTTGCTTAACTCTTAAAATATCTTAATAATTTTTTAATTTATTGTTTTTTTATATAATATAACGATTTCCCAAGAGACAGCATATTTTATCTAGAGATGTTCCTGCGAACGTTCTCAGAACATCTTGAATGTTTCTTCTGTGCTATATTTTTTCCATGTTATCGATGTTTCTTCATAATAAGCAATATACCACTCGTATGATATATAATTTGTACATCTTGGAACTTTTTCATTTTGCAGTCAAAATTTAATATTATCCACCTTTATTACACATATAAATTGCGAAAAAATTGGGTTCCATGTCTTGCGTTAAAGTCTTAAATTATGCTAAGCGCACTTCTGCGTGTTTGCGTTTTTTTCATAAAACTATTTACAAGCGAAATTAAAAAATATTATGTATGATGTACAGCAGCGAAATTTTTTGCCAAAGTCGCTGATTTCTGATTCTGCACAAGTCGTGGAAGCAGATGAAACGGGTTAATTGAGCTTCTTTTACCCTTTGTTGAGATCTCAAAAAGGTATAAGTGCATTTCTTCTTCTTTGTGCAGTCGAGATTCCATTACTGTAGAAATTCATGGACGTTGTTCCTTCTTCACCATACGATCATGTACTCACGCATTTATATGTCCGTGTGAATCGTGAATTAAGCAAAGGATACACAACGGAGCAGGTTTCCTACATACGCGCGCATAGAGAGAATGAGATTGAAATCGGTTTATTATATTCTGGGTCAAATCCAGTCGGAGTAGGAACACGCATTAACAGAAATAAACTAAATGAAAATAATGCAATTGTAGAAAATGAGTTAGCAACATGCAATTACGTGTAGAAAGCTAATGGAAAAATTGCAGTGATAATACAACCATACATAAAAAGATTAAAAATATGGAGATAAAAGAGAGATAAATTTGGATTCAAATTACCAATATTTGAGTGATTGAGCTCTAAGTAAGTATTGCAATAAAAATTAATTATTGACAGTGATCAGAGCAGTTTGTTCTGCAAATCGATATATGAAAAAGAAAAAAAACAATTTTTCTTTATTAAGTTTTACCATGGAACAATTCACTTCCTCAAGTCGCTCCATTATTTAAGAATGCATATATTACATGTACTTTTTAAAATGAAAAAAAAAAAAATACATATTTTTCTAGAATTTTATCATTTCATGAAATTGTATTTGAAAATAATATAAAAAGTTTAGCGCCGATTTTAAAACGAGAAAATTTTTATTTAAGCTACAAAATTGTATTGTTGAATGTAAATATTGACCTTTCTGAACTCTATTTCATATGTATACAAGATTTGTTTTTATGCGGAAAATATAAATTTTTAATTTCAGTTACTTTTTATAGAAACTACAAGTATATCGTATGCATCCAAGAAAATGAGTGAGGTTATTTATTAAAAGATTTGATAACGTATACAATTATTCAATATCTGAATTTTGAGAAATACAGAAATGTATGTCCTCGATACATGGAGAGTCGCAAGAAGAGCAGAGACTGAAAGATCTGAAGAAAAGAGAAGAGAAAAGCCGAAGTGCGAGAAGAAGAAGAGAGACAGAGAAAGGCTCTGGGACTGATCCTAGTACGGGAATTCGCACGCCAAGAGCATTACCAGGAGAAGATGTTCAGAGATTGTGCCCTCGAGCGCGACGTATTCGGGTCACTGGTACGTTCCTCCCGGTCTCTCGCCCCCGAGGATTGCCCTGTTTCATCCTTGTCTATCCTGTCATGCGATCACTACCCTGCCGCCTTTACCTTCGGTGTTCACGTCTCGCCTTTTTCTCTCCCTTCAGTTTCAATCGAAACGTTATGTGTCGGTCGTACGAGAAAAGAAAATCAGCATAGACGTATACTCGCGGATACGACGTTTCCACAATCAAGACTGTCTTCAGCCTTGCCTTGAACATAGCGTACGTTCACAGGTGCCAATGATGGCCGCGAGAGAAGGCATGAAAAGCAAAAAGTATCTCAGACGTTATATGATTAAATCCTTCTTTTTCAATTCTAATGTTCTTCCTCTTCTTGTCTCACATCATGCTGCATACAGGCTTCTTCAAAAAAGAATTACAGGCTTCAACGGTAGATATAGTATTTATCAAAATGATGACAATACTTATAATAAATATAGGTTTAAATCAATACTTACGATGAAGCACATGTTCTTTCGAAAATTTCTGGTTTCTCTCACGAATCTGCTGACAGACTAAAGGGCCGAACACTGTAAAAATAGCTGACCGCTACATAGAGCACTTGTAATAGGAGTAACAATCAAGGCTTTGTAAGTTTACAAATATTGATTTTTGAACCTGTAGTTATTAGAAATCTTTTTTTTATATATATATATATATATATATATGTTATCCTTTATATTAAAAAATTTCCATTACTTAAATTGGAATAGACAGAATTTTGAATGGGTACAAACATACTATCTACCAAATTGATGAATACTACTAAAAAAAAGTCTGTAATTTTTTTTAACATTCTATATATTAAGTTAAAAATAAATTAGTTACGGGTCTATTCTAGATATCGGTGAAATATTACAGAGATGTTTTACGCTTCATAACATCATAAAATTAAATTCTCGCAAGAAAACAGATCTTACATTTTGCAATCCTTTCGTTTCTGTGAATTACTCGCTTTTAAAGTCTTGTGTCGTAATATCAAAAACGTTTGTTAATTTCTTCTGACAACAGTTCATCGACCGATATAATTTCTTCCGCTTATCTGACTGCATTTGCCTCGCGTTTATCATTGAGATGTTGCCGATGTTGTTCGACGTTTTGGGAACACGCTATCGACTTTTGTATCTTCTTAATGTTTCCAAAACGAGCAACATCGGGGACTAAGAGACGTCCTTTTTTCGATATTGCTCCATACTCAGGTCGATCGGACTATTTCAGCGGCTTGCCGCGAAACTTTGTTCTGCCTGTCGACTCTGAAGTGGCGACCTCGATATCTTAAATAAGGGTTCATTATCGAGAAAACGACTGGTTCGTCGTCGTCGCTCGCTTTTATCTTTGTCATCGCGGTCGCCCTTGACGGGCCGTTTAATATCAATCGATAGAGCGACTAGATGGCTACCGCATTCAAGGATAGCCCTCACGAGATTGAGATCTTATCTCTAAGTGGTAACTTCCGGCGATTACGTGTCACAAATGGGATGGGCAATTTAGATGCTAGTATAATGCACCGTTTGCTTAAGTTCCGTTTTCGTGGTAACAAGATTGCCATACTCTCCGTGAAGTTAATATTTCGTCTTTAGAATTCCAGTGTAATTGTGATAGACTTCTTGGTTCTCGCCGGCAATGATCTTTAAAGTTGTATCATTAAAGATGTCTGGGATCTTCATTTTGAAATAATACAATCAAAAATATAAGAATAAAATAATAAAATTAAAAATTAAGAATTTCGAAATTACAATAAACTTTGCAATGGAAATACCTAATTAAGTGTCGCGAAATACCTGCAACTATACTGGAAAAACTTCGTTAAAATTGACTTTTTTATGGACAATTGATTACACTTTGCTTCAATAGGTTTTAGATATCCATTATCGAAAACAGAATTTTTAAAAGTTAAGCCGTTTCTTAAAAACTTGCGGACAATCGAACAGATGAATGAACGGATGGCCGACCAACACTATGAAATTATGAAATAAAATAATCGAACTCTATTTATATGACCTAATACTCAATACGACCAATTTGTTTGCAGGTAATTACGATGAATTCAACAGATAGTTTTAATAAGGGCTTCTGTCTAACTTTAATGTATTAGTTTATTGCTAAGTTCATTTTCTTATTGTCAGTAAAGCAAAATGCAGAATGTCGTAGTCGTGATGTAATATTTCGTATGTAAGTAATTGCTTTCTCTAACTATCAAGAGTTGGTTATTAATTTTCGCAGTTCATATTATTGTAGCTCAGTTACAACAATGTATTTAGTTTATATTTCCTCAAACTGTTTTGTTTATAACCAAAGAAAGGAAACTCTTTGTAAGTTAGAACTAATATGTCCAATCTAGAGACATACTGAATGTACGTACATTAACTGTAATGTTTTTTTGGTATTTTTAATATCATAAGTTCTAATTAATCTACTAAATATCGTAGAGATACGTAGATAAATAAAAGTAACATTAAATTACTTTAGTTTCCATTTCTCTGACACTTTTTTACGAAAAAGAGGAAAATATATATTCAGGTCATATTGAATACATGCATTGAAACAAATTTCTGATTGAAAATGAGTGTCATAGCAAACATATTTTTATTATATCAATAAGAATCGTGATCATCATAATTGGATATCTCGTTACCTTGATTAGAATTCTAATAGATTTAATCGGAAAATTCTTATCTGTCTATTTTTTTATCAGAATTTCAATTGAATCAAACTTTTTTTTTCTATTATATGTAATAAAGTAGTCTAATATGATCTAAATATCACTACTGTTTCTTAAAATGTTCATTGCACCTATAAATATTTGAAAATGTTTCAATGTCTCATATTTTTTTTAATATTCAGAAATGTTTTCTTTTTCTAATATGATCACCAATTTTCAATATTGGACTCAGCAAAAGTTAAAGAAAAATCACAAAGTTTAGATAGGCCATATAAGATCCATATAAGGCTTTAATTTGTTACATGCTGCATTTAATAAACACACACTAATACAATTTTTAGATGCTAGATAAATTATAGTACAATTTTTAGAAGCCAAAATACGAATTTTTTTCGTGACAGTAAAAATGCAAGAATTAATTGCGACAAATATACTTATTCATGTTTACAATTTAATACATTGTAATTATCGAAATGCGATATCTATTTCAAAAAGTGTGAAGAGAACGTCACTCCAGAATTTACATTAACATGATATTTATGGAAACGATGCAGTTGAAACACTTTTGCTCTTTCTCTCATCCCATTCTCGTTCTGATAATGGCTTAACGTTCGCGTGGCAGCGGCGGCAGATCGAAATACTCATTCTGTTTATACAGCCGTGTGTTTGCGACCGACAATTCCACCGGCAACGTTTATCCTGCGAAAGGTGCATCGCGGCCGTCGCGTCGTTAATTTTCCGGAGGAGTTTCTACTTGCCCGGTTAGAAACATCTCCAACGCATCGCAATATCCTTTGCCAATGTCCTTTCGGAAATGGCAACGACAACATGCCGCACATCGTCGTCGTATTCATTTGATATCTGCTGTCCTCGAGAGATATCTGTCCCGCCGCTCTCTCTCTCACATCTGTCTCGCGCACGCCACAAGTTTACGTCGCTCCGCAAAACTTCCGACAGCAGCTGAAGTAGTTATTCCCAACGCAAAATACATTCTTTGAGTCATATATTTCAGAAATAAGGAGAAAAAATGTAACTTCCATTCGTATGTCACGCATGACCGATTGCCTCATTTAAGATACCATTTCTATTATTGTATAGTAGATTATAAATGAAATTTATCGTCAAAAGTTATATTTGTGTAAGATAGCTATATACTTTATTATTTTTTTATTAAAAAAGAAAGTTTAATTTATCTCATTTTACAGTAATAAATCTTTTTACATAGGTTTTTATAGAGTTTTGAAAAAAATTACGATATATAAAAATATCGTAATTTTTAAATTATATTTTTAAATGTAATAATAAAAAAAATTTAGCTATGTCGTTTACATGCTGACCAAAGATTATTATGAAATCTCCTACAATCACTATATAATAGCATCTTTTAAGATTCAATTTAAATAAAAAATCCTATTAATAAAGGACCCTGGAACATTTCTTGAAAAGAAAGTCCCGATTAAATTGGTTGAAATTTTCATATAATGTAGGTTAATTTACTGATTTTAATGATCATCAGGCCAAATAATCAAAAGTTTTGAAGTTATGGTGACTCAAATCCAACCTCCATCGTCAGGTGGTATAATGTGATTAGGCATGTGAGATCTAATTTAATGTGTATCATCCCTTTAAGAGTCTTCATTCACACTTTTATTTTTATGTATTATACACTTATACATTCACACACACTATTTGGAGTTTTTTCGTAATAGAGGCAAGATCAGTAGTATTTTTGTTGTGGGTTACATTTACGTGGAAAATGCGTGGACAAAATTATATGACGGCTCTTATGTTCTTTGCCTCTTGAATCTTTTATTACAGTGTGGCAGTTTATCAGATCTTAATTAGTTTTAAGAGAAGTACTGGCAAAACAATTCGGAATCGTCGTACTCTACATTAATTCACACGCGATGTAGTTGTTAATTAACTATAGTTTCTCGAATGAGTGAATGAATGAAGGAATACGTGAATATGTGGGAAAGAAAGAAGACTAGAAGGAGAAGAGAGGCACCATAGAACAACGAAATGAATAATTCATTATGTAAATATCTTTGTTACTTGTACAATTGTTTGTTCCAACGAGGAATTTAAATATGAATTAAGAGAAAAAGACTTTTTTTTATTTATAAAGTATTACAAAAGTTTATATTTAATAAAATTATATGTGTGTTGTATAGAGTGTTCTGTAAAGACCGTGACAATGTTTAAGGAATTTTTGAGATTAATTTGAGACAAAAATGAAAACTATAAATAAATAAATTATTAATGTCTGTTATAATAAATGACTCTAAAAATATTTAGAAGATAACTAAATAAATAATTGGAACAAGAAATGCGAATAGTTATTTTACCAAAATTAATTTGGATGTTATAATTAAGAATTATAATATCATATTTGTATTTTGTACATTAACACGATCATAATAGTTATAATTCTATTGTTGCGCATATTACTTTAGAGTTGCGTTTCGAAAGTATTATAATATTTCCGCAGAAACACGATTAGTATTTAATATACTTTTATTTGGATTTATTGTTGCAATACATTATAATTATTTCTCATTAACAATTACTGGTTATAACAAATCGTCGGTACATTTATTTAGAAGTACAATCATAAAATACGAGATACTTTCGAATATCGTTCTAAAATCTTAATATTGTTTGTAGCTCATAAAAGTAGCATTACACGGCGGATACATAGTTTCGCGATTGTCGCGTAATATCGTAAGCACGAAGAACTAAGAGACAAAGTTCGCAAATGATAGACTGAAAAAGAAGAAAAAAGGAGAAAAAGGAGAACCATCCCCGGTAAAAGCGCATGATGGCGCGCGAACTTTATGGGACTTCTTCACATCTCGAAGTTCGCGCGAGCATCACGCTGCTTTAAATGCGACGGTCCGCCGAAGCACTTTTAATATCAGGTATCGAGGCCTTACAGCGCGCATATTACAACAGAGAGTATCCGACAGCTAGCTTTATGCACGTATAGAGTTGCCCCGTGTTGAAACTTTCATGAAATTCGATCAGCTCACGCAGGGCATATAAATGAACGCGGACACGTCGATCTTGTAAATATGCAAGTGTGTGAGAGCTTACAAGATAGATCGGTTTTATGTAGCGTCTTAATTTTTAGACTTTAATATTTGTTGCGAGATGCTCTATATATGTAAAAACCCAGAACGTCTCTATCGCAGCATGTTCTTCTGCGTTTCAATAGAGATTCCATTCTTTAAGACCATGTATTAGTCGTCAGTGTAAATATTTTTTACGTTATACAAATTTAAAGGAAAATCCCTTTGAGTTAAAAGATCTTTTGGTAGATAAATCTCTTTTTCGTAGATAAATATCAAGAAGGCTTCAACGAAATTTTAAACATGGCGCTGCCATGTTTATTAGAATTAAACATATCGCTTTCTTACTTTGAAAGTGATACAATTAAAAAAATGTTATTTTTTAATTATTGCTATGAATCAATTAGATAAGAATTAGATGTTCAAAGCAATCATCAAAAGTAACTAACTGAACTTCATAAAAAAACCATCATAATTCAAGGAAGGTAATCTTTTAAGGGTAAAACAAAAATATTATATTTGATCATGTTAAGAATTTTTTTTGCCGATGTTATTTGATTCAACAGTTGAATCAATAATTTTCTGTTAGTTAAATAATTTTTTCTCTTTTCTGGGAAAATTAATTTTTCGTGATGTGTCACTTTTCAAGTAAGGGAGCGATATAAAGGGAGCGACTAAAATTATATGCTGCGTATTAACGCAAAATCAGAAATATTTAATTTTCCATTGTAAGTTACTAGTGGAAAGGATGTAATTATATTCGTTTACTATGTTATGATATTGTTTAAAAAAATTTTTCACTATCCTTGAGTTTGTTCATGCAAATTTCTACGGACATTAATGTACCTGGTAAACATTGGTACGTGACACTATAATGGGTCACTGAAAATATGACGACAGACACGCGCGCCAAATTGGTTTGCTCTTCATTCGTTGCTTCTCGCTCTTCGTGTCATCCCATCCGAATAATTTATCGTATTTACGTATTTACGTTCTGATTTAATGTCCCGTATACCTTTCAACGATGCTGTAAATAAATTCCGCATTACGGGTGTGGATTTTGGAACGTCTAATTAGTCTGTCGGGTTTCGCGAAAATTTCCCCTTACCTTTTGTGTAATACGTAATTACGTCAATTGTATTTCGCCAACGATACGACGTAATTTTTGTTATTACGCCCATCCTGTTATGAAAATATAATTAATTCTGCTCGTGATACATTGTTATTATTTATTTCTGAAAGAGAATAGAAATATCAATTCGGATACGATGCATCTGACCTTAATGAACGACTACAGCGTATACGCAATATTTAATATTAATTTTATCATTAATTATTCATATTCTGTAATACGGCTTGATCACTCTTAGCAACGTATTGTTTCCGATAATACCGACTTGCACATCCGAGAGTTTGGTCGAGAATATTGAATTAATTGTCGTAAATACAAATTAAGATCTTAACCACACATTAAATATGTATTATTTAAGCTTAAAGTGTAACATGAAACAACAATTAAAGTAAAAATTTTTAACCTTCCAGGATGAGTGTTGCAACATTTACTTTAACATCAAATTTGAGATAAATTCAGAATAAAAGGATATGGATATGCAAATTACTTACGTATTGAAGATGGAAATGTATGTAACATTAAACACTGAAACAGTACTTCTATACAATTAAAAGGGCTGTGCGTCTGATACGATGATATATATTGACAAAGTATATGTTGAGAGAGATTCTTCACTTATAACTATTTATAAGATAGTTTTTAATCAACAAAAAAGAATTGTTTTTTTTTAATGACAAAACAATACCGTCTCTAAAAGATTAAAGGCGAAATTGTCTTGATCATAATATGGCTGTCATTATGTATTTATCTTTCTCAGTCGGTATATCGTTCATAATCGTTGTGATCTTTGAAAAATAAATGCAGGTTTTTGAACTCTCCTAATGCACATCTAATTGACAGTAAGTGCACACGATTATATTCACTCACCATCATACATTCTCTTTAGAATATGCAGTGCAGCCTGGCTATAAGCTGGTTATCAGTGATTTAGTTCGCATGCAGTGGAAGCGTGCGGCTTTAGTCAGCCCGCCAGTTCAAAGCATGAGAGATGCAGTAGATAGTGATCTCCATGATCAGACGACCGTCGTAAGTTAATAGCACATTCTGCTTAAAATAACATAGGATTGCAGCGATTCTATAATTAACGCGGTAATTAACGCGGTAATTAACGAAAAGAAAATATCATCTTGTTTAACTTCGTACGCGTTTAATATTCACGAATATACGAATAAAAACTCAATCGAAGTTTTATAAAAAAAAATGGATATGATGTATCCATGTCATGGATAGAAACAAGTAAATCTGTATACGCGGTATACGGTAATAAGTTATTCATGACTATCATTGTAACGATAAATAACAAGTTTATACGTGACATTATGCGTACAAAAATTAAATATGTATGTGGGTACGTTAAAATTTGCCCGTCTATTCAAATTTACATGCCCTGTGAGATATAAATGTTTATAATTTTTGGAATTGGAAAAGTAAGTTTTTGTAAATGACATTTTTTAATTATTATTCTGTATACATAATACTGACGAATATACGCAGATTAAAATTGTTATTATTACATATGTTTTTTTAAAACCGTGATTTTATTCTTCTTTCTTTTATGACATTATGCTGTACAGCATAATTTCAAAGCTTGTATTAAGATGTTAAAGATTTTTAATAATATATTTATATGTCATTTTATTAATTTAAATTATTATGTAAAATAGATATTAAAGAAGTCATTATTATCATCTAAAGGCAACATTATTTTTGACAATAAAAATCAATTCTTAACCCTCAATATACATATTACTGACATGTCTTTATAAGACAAATAATGTCTTCTCGTGGCAATAAATAAATTAAAATTCGCAATCAATCTTTATAATATTGTTTATGTAACATTATTAAAACCACCTATGTAATACAAGCATTACAAAATTTACCTTCAGTTTGTAAGAACATTTTTTTAATAAAGTTCGAATTTCCAGACGTAACAAAAATAAATAAATGCTTTTGCTGCATTTAACAGCATCTGCAACAACCTCCATCGATTGCCGCCAAATTGCAATGCTTTATTTAAAAAGTTTCTATTCTCTCTAAATCAGTAGCTCTATATCACGTTTTTTGCCTATAGCCTGCAGCAACGAAAGTTCATTGTTTGCACCGCCGAAACGTATTTCTAGTCATATAGAGGAAAAAGAAAAAAAAAGAAAGAAAGAATATGTATATCGCGAAACTATATTTTCCAAGCGTTTTCCTTTATCTTTTCCTATCCCAAAAAGAGAGTACCAGGAGATCGTAAGCGCGACGAAGGCTCAAGTAGCGGCCTCCTTTGAGAGGATCTTCGGCTCGCGGCCCTCCCTAGTTGTGGCAGTAAAGTACGAGCAAGGTACGAATTGCAAAGTCGCGAGAGAAACTCCCTTTGATCCAGCATATACGTCTCGCATCTCGCTAACACAAAGGCAGTCGTGCATACATACGCTTGAAACCCGTTTGCGAGCACATGCTACCGCACAGTGCCGTACGATCGTTTCCTAGATACGAATATAGTTCCCTTTTTATGAATATTAAATACGCGCGAAAAGTATTGAAGAAACATAAGGGCGAAATAGATGAAGTGAACCCTTTGGAGCTGCCAATGCGACTATAAAATCCATTCAATTATAAATCCTTCTGTCAAAAATATATCAAATAATTCAATTCTCTTTATGTTAAATCAAATTTGCATTTCTTATTAAAATATACTTATATTCTTCTTTATACTTCTTGTTTTAGTTCTTGAAAATTAATTGGTGTCTTTTAATCAATTTAAATTAACTGGATCTTCTAGATCCAGGTTCAGTAACTACGTTACAGATTTTGGTGTTCAGTTCTCTGGAGGGTTAAATATAATACTTACTGTTCCGGCGTGAGAGTAGAAATTACTCAAATTGATAATATCGAAAGCATATAAATTCGAAAAAATTGACAAGATTGGAGAATCAGCTACTGTTCTAATATATATATCATTTCTACATCTAATATCTTTTTTCCTGCTAATTTGGTTGACGCTAAATTTGTAATATGATTACTAATATGGTTACTGGGTCTGTCATTCAAGTTACGTTAATTAAAAGGTACTAAATAATATGAAGCAACTAAAATGACATAATTTGTATAAAAAAAATAAATACTAAGTATATTTTAATAAGAATAATTTAAATTAGCAAATGTAACAAAAAGAAAATTGAATTGTTCTACACTTTTGACAAAAAGATTTATAATTGAGTGGGTCCAATAGAACCATCGTCAGCTCTGGAAGGTTCCTAAAGTTCTAACGTCGTATTCTATTTGTTGAAGTAGAGAAAATCCTGGATTAAAGTCACAATTGCAAATGTGTTACTTTGCTCAAGTTTTAAGACTTGAAGACTAGCGTATGCGTACGTCTACGTGCCTGCGTGCGGGTCAAAGTTCGGCCTGGATGCGGGCTTATGGTCGTTCTCTATTCGAAATTCCTAGCGTGTCGTCTCCTCGTGTGCTATTTCCATCCGCAAATAAATAAGGACTTTTCTCCGAGTTTTCGATGTTTCCCTTTTTCGACACCATTGTCCCAGAATGTGAAGAAGCCTGCGAGGATATTTCGCGTGATGATATCTGCATATTTTTTCGTTATCTTTGGATCATCGCTGTTTTTAGATTATTAGAGTTGCTATCTTTATTATTGATGCAATTGATCGGTAATATGAAAATTTAAATTTTGACATTGTCGTTAAAATAACTGATTGGTCATTTATAAATTGATAAAATACTTTGTTTATTAATCTTCCGAAATTCACATTAAAATCTTTAACACAGTTAGTGATGGAATGAGTTTGTGAGAGCCATTTAATTTATGATAACTAAAAAGGCACTAATTAATTTCAAGAACAACAAAACGATTAAATGAGAGTTATGCACGATATAGTGAGGTGCAATAAATAATATGTTAATAAATTATTTTTATTCAAACGTTTCAACTTCTCTTCTCATTTTGTGTTAATAAAATTATCTGAAGAGAAGCTGAAATGTTCGAATAACTGTAAACTACTGCTATCATTATTCATTTCAAAGAAACTAAAATGACATAACTCGTTTAACAAAAGAATGAGAATATTAAATTTATTTTAATAATTCAAATCGGTAAATGTAACATAAAAAGTAATTAAGTGGATCCAATAAACTTACAATCAGCTCTGGAGAGATGTAATTAAGTAGGTTCGATAGAAATAGACCTACCTTCAGTTCTAAAGAATTAAAGTTATTATTTAGGCGTATGAAATTATCGCATGCATAAGCCAGAGCAAGCAAGCGTAAACAAACACGAATGAACAATTTGTTTTAAGTTTGAGTACAAACAGCGTCGAGAATCATTAAAGAAAGCTGTACAATTACGTTTATTCGCGCTCGTTTTCTTGGCCTAATTTAATCTTTAGTTATACAGTCGTACAAAAAATATGTCGCACGAATAATTAAAAGATATAGATACAGATGTAAAGAACTTAATTTTTTTTAAATTTAATTAATTTTGTCTCACTCTGAAGTATCTATTTTTCAGTTGTATTGTTCATCAAATTATTTTCCACACACTGATGCGCAGCAAATAGAAGCATGCAATATCACACGGGATCGTTCGACGAGGTCGGGCAATAATGATCGTTCAACGCGCAATCAGAGGAAGTTAATAACGCAGACGGTATTTTTCCGAGAATACAGGACGTAATTGGATGCATTTTTGGCCGCTCTACGAGCAGGATGTTTTCTTGAAGTACGCAATATGCCATTGCTGCGCTATTTTCATCTGCGGAGGTACGATATCGCACTCACCCGCAGTCATCTTCGCTTCCTTTCCTCGCCATATAAAATTCTATTCTACACGAAGAAGAACGCGTAGAGAGTGCGCGCGTTCTACATCACGCGCGTCGAATAATATATTTAAACGTCAGCAATTCTCAGCGGGCCAAGCTCTGCTACGCTATTTGCCACAACATATTTGCGAGTTACTCTTATTGCTGCAGCATGTTTGGCATTCGTAATTTATGACGCGCGATATGATGTACTTGTAATATTTTATAACTTATGTTATTCTCTCAAATGTGATTAATCTCGCAGTAACATAAAAATACTAAGGATACGTCTCTAAATAAAAATTATTTCATATGTGAACCCTTTTCGTATACAAAAGATGTAAATCTGCTCAAGGAATATATCAAGTTAAAATAAAGTCAAAATAATTTTATTTTGATATCGTGAAAGTCAAAATAATAACTTTTGGTGATGGCTTTTACAAAATTTGATTGTTTATTGACAAATAAACTCATTTTGATTTTTGTTGACTTCTGTATGTTGGGTATAATCTAAAATTGTATCTTGGATGCACAACCTTGTACTATTTTTTATTCTTAACGTTTAGAAAAGATTACTGTTTACTTCCATGTTGATAATATAGTTTTTGAAATGGAAATAATTGAACGTCTAGGAATTTTTTTTATTCAATTTTATTGGTACAAATTTATAATACAATATAATACTGTACTTCAAAAGTGAGCTAAAAAAAAATTACGTTTTTCAGAAAAAGGAAAAAACTACTTTAAAATTATTGATTAATCAAATAATGTCAAAAGGAATATATGTGAGTAAAAAATGTCACGTAAAAATAATATAAGGTAAATGTACCAGTGGACAGTTAGTGTACAGTTGGTAGACATGATTCAATTCATGATTTGTTAGACAAAGTAGTGCAAAATTTTAAATATTAAGCTTTTAATAATTGTACGACTCTAATAAGTTTATTATTTATAAAAATTTAATTACGATCGAGAACTACCTTACTTCCTCCCCTACTTCATGTGTCCCTAGGCAGGGCGGAAGTGGAATAGACGTCTTTTCTCTTCATGTGGAAAATCGCGCATCTCTGACAGAGGAGTGCCATCCGCTTTGCGTAGAATTAAGTCCTCAGTAAAGAAGATATGGAATAGTAATAAAGACCTTCTATCAGAGCATGGCCTTCTCCCCGGTTTGTGATTGGCCCGATATTTTTCCATTCCATTTAAATGCATAATGAAGATATATTATATTTTTACTTTAAATGCATGATGCATGTACATATTAATATAGGAATAAACTTTGTAATATTAGTCTTTAGGTTTGATGGAAATGAAAAATTTCATTTGATTTATAGAACTGGATATGTATAAATTTATTTTGAAATATCATTATCTATGAAGCTCTATCTCGATCCAAAAAAACATTTTCTTTTTTAATTATGTTTTCAGATATCTATAATATATTTTAAAATTGACTGCCTGAAAATCTATAGCGCATGTAACGTAAAACTGTAACATTTTCAGCATTAAATATTATAGTAAATTTGAAACACAACTTTAGTATCACTGTTTAATATTTAAACAAAAAATATTGCAAAATTTTGCCTGTTCAGTATTAAAAGAATAACGGAAAGTAAAAAATTATTACTTTTAAAAAGTAACTTTCCAATTCCTTATCTCATTTACATTTCTTTTTTAATATTAACTAACAATTTTATTTTTTATATATACATTATTTAATTTAAATATGTATATATATATATATAAAGTAACAGTTTTATAGCATAATACTCAAAATATAACTACATCCATTTTACGTCCAATATATCATACATATCGCTATAATATATTTGCAATATATTCGTGCAGTTTGTTTATGATATAAAATTCTAATATCGTCCGCAAAGAGTGAAAACTACTTTTTATTGAAAACAATTTTGAAATTTAATGACGACAAGTTCTTACAAGATTTTTATTAATGATTACGTTCGACTATAAAAACTGCATTTCTTTTATAACTGCCGTTCTTTATATTTTCATAGCTCTACCTAAATTTCGTTTCATATTCTATCAAATGTTATCACAATAATTGCTTATTTAAATTTATTTTTTGAGGGGACAAGCAAACATATCTATTTAGATCTGTATTGCTCATCATTCCAGAAACGCGATATATCCTCGCAAAAGAAACGTTTGAATATTCGGATGCATTGTAACTCGATGTGTCATACAGATGCATCGAATCGATCGGAGATCGAAAGGGTAACTTGCACAAGGTCCGGACGAAACGAGCGAGAAGCGCTATACTGAATTCTAAGTATGCGCTTCGCGTTACGTCTGCGCTAGTGAGTCAGAAAATATGCTGTTTACAAGCTCACGATGGCGTATTTACGCGTCGCGTACAAATGCATCGACGCACGTACATGCATGTACATATATATATATATATACAGAAAGCGGGAGGTGCATTTCGGTTTCCACGTGCATCCCTCGGAGTCCCACCTAAGAGGAGACGCCCCATTGAAATGCAGACATCGGGCATCTCCTGCGTCCCTTCGTCTTCCATCCTCTGGTCCACCTACCCGGCCACCACTTCAAAGGCCGTCACGATATGCGCCCCTTCGAGTTCGAACGTGCGTCTGACAGCGATGAGAGACAGACGCATATCAGGTTATTCCTTTAAAAACTATTCATATTCTCCGTGCGCTCTTAAACAGTTTGAGGAGGATCTGTCTATGATGTTCCCTCATACGATATACGAATTTTGTGAAGTTTATGTGAATAGAATTTCGATCGTTCGATAGATATAGTTTCCAAGTGGGGATGCAAACAATCTAAAAAAATATAAAAATTAAAAGATTTTAAAATAAACAAAGAGAACCACGTTCGATCAAAACGGATCTTAGTGCCTAATAATACTTTTTTTTTTACGTGAAATTTTGGCAATTTCCAGTTTATGCAAATTGCGCGCTGATTATTTATCGATTTTGAAACACAGTCCTAAACTAAAACTGAAGTGCATGATATCATAAATTAAATTGACAGGTAATTAAAAGATTTTAATTATAATGATTGACAAGCATAGTACATTATACGCAGATCTGATTGAAGTTATTAAATTTTATTATTGCTTCCTCTCTCTCTCTGACAATTAACTTGATCTCTTTGCATTCCTTTATGAAGTAAATAAATAAAAAATAAATCGTTTATTATGGCACTTGTCTCTTGCATTTTACTTTATCTTCTTTTAATTTTTTTTTTGTATCTGATCAGTGTTTATAACAATAAAGATTATTAATATTATTCATTATTATTATTTTTTATAAAACTGATTTATTATAATATTAATTATAATGATTAATTATAAGCTGATAGTAGATCGTAAGAGTGAATTATTCGTCACGCGTAAAATTTGCGTGAAATTTTCTACACGAGATTAGTAAATGTTTCAATATCATTCATAACTTACGTCGCGTTGAGTTCGCCTTGAAATAATTTACTTGCACGCTCGATGATCCGCTTTGACGACATCGTAGTGACGTTATTCGCCGTCCAAATTCGCACGCGACAGACGGATTGAAATCGAGGCCAGCGCGAAAATTACATCGGGGCTATATTCGCGGCCCGTGCACGAAAATGCTCTTTTCCGTCATGTCATACGGATGGGAAATGAATTGGTTAAGATTAGCCACAAGTTGAAGATGAATAATGAAGCTTCGTCTGGCACGTCGACCTGATCGTCAGTTGAAATGAGTCAGACGAAAGTATATGTCGTATCATCGAAATAAAAGAATAATTATCTTTCTAATTGCTATAAAGTTAAAATGAATTTCATTTTTTTTTTATATTTGGAGGAATATATCTTTCTACAATTAATTTAAAAAGAATATTAAATATTAACTCTTTTGGTAAGGATGAAGATGAGGAAATCGTTCCCTAATGATCTTAACATATATTGTCGAAGTCATAACTGAATGATCTTGAAGAAATTTTAACGATCGTCGATCGTTACTCATTAAAAAGTTATTAATTAAAATAAGTTTTACAAATGGGTGTAATTTTTTCAATTTTGCAATTGTTTGTTGTGAGGTTCACCCCATCTCCCCTCCTGTTTAGGAATGTCCGACTTTTCACACGAAACGAAATCTACTTAAAAGTAATATATTTTTCGGAATTAATTTTGATAATGAGTTAACAACGGTTAAAATCTTCACTCAGGACTTTGACAACATATATCAAGATCAATTCATTGGGGAAGGATCCCTTCATCTCCATTTTGTCATTTTTTTTCTCTCGAATGATTAACTTTTAATCTCTTCTTGCCGGTAGAAATTTATTTTTACGTTAAAGCTCATAAAGATTGACAAAAATTAAATGACATCCTAATTATTCTATACTCGAGCAATACATTTCAATTATAGTATTACATTTCTTTTGTATTTTACATGCAGTACATTTTAATTATAGTATTTCTTCTGTTTTTTTCGTTTTTTTTTTTATTATTTTCGTGTTTTGATAAAAACTTTATTTTTAGCTGACTTTGAATTAATATAAATATTAAGAGAGCCTTTACAGATGCATTCAAAAGGGGACACAACGGCGTCTTTTAGCGAAACCAACAGCGAGTGACGAGCAATTTTGAATAATTGAAATTAGAATTTCATACCGCAATTTCGTCCATATGACCTGCCAAAAACTCGGCCGCGACGCGCGTGAAATTTTAATTTTAATTAGTTGACGGTACGATATTGCACGCAGGATCAGATCCAGGACAGTCTATACGTTTCCAGGTGATATGCGCCAATTCTGGCACGTATATTATTTCTCTATAAATCCGTTATGCAAATTCATTGGTTTTGCGGAGAATGAATGATCAATAACAATCTGTGAGCTTTAATTGTGTAATACATTTTGTGGAAATTGGGTTATGAATTAAAGAGACAGTAATAAATATAATAATAATTCATGAATACAATTTGTAAATACGATCATTATTTATATACAGAAAATAGAGAAGGATAAATATAGACACTTATTAACGAGCATTGTTTTAGATTTACATAAATTACTGATATGACGAAGCGAAAGAAAGAGATAATTTAATTTCATTATTTATGTTTAATCCTCTATGATTTACTCACGAATATATTTACAATAATCGTGCAAAATACTAAAATTATAATCTCATAATTCATATGATAATAAACTCTCATTTAATTTCTATAAACAGTCATTACCGACACTTATCTCCAATTAACTAAACGTGACATTAAAATTATCTTGCTGTATTTACAATTACAGTGAGCTGAAACCTTTTTTTTTTGCTTATATTTTTGATAGTAAAAATGATATAAAAATAATTTAAATAATAATATTTAATTTAACTGTAACCATTTATATATTTTTATAGAAATTGTAGAAATAAATGATTTTATGTTTTACGCAAAGCGAATTTATTCCTGCTTATTCTGTTTGTGACAGGCTCGCGCATATAATAATTTCAGAATTAATATCTTGCGATTGTGAATTGCGGCGATTTTTCGTCGCGTGGAGGCAGCTAATGACGTCCATCGACTCGGCCACGTAGAAGCTGCATTAAATCAATATTTTCCAGTCGACGATACAATGCCGTTGACATACAATGGGGAATGCAACAAGTATGCGTCGAGGCAAAGTACGCGCATTTAAATTACCTGATTAATTAATTGCTACAGTTTTGCTCTCGAGCATTACACCGCGATGCCGTCAATGATCGGTGAAATCAGCACATTTTTCCTAAAATTTTTTCATTAAAAATTGATAGGGCCATTTAGTAGTAAATTAATAATTGGCTAGCAGCAACTTGAAAAATGTTTTCAATTTTTCAATGGCGATATTACTTAACAGATAAAATAATCTTAGAGGAATAACCGGATATGCAGGATATTTTAAATTTATTATTTTTCTTTTGTTTGAGATATTCTTTAATTTGTTTGAATTTTTCTTACTGTTAACAAAGTTACATCGTGATGATCTTGTAAGATAAAATTAAGCTAATAATTTATAAACACAACCTCTAAAATAAGTATACTGCTTTTCAGTTGGCACTATTCTGCGGAATTGGAGAAAACAATCGCGATATTGCACGAAAAGGTTTTCTTTTTATGGACCAGTCGCGTTCAATATTGGAAATTATCGCGTGATTCGGGTTA
Organism: Acromyrmex echinatior; assembly: GCF_000204515.1. The sequence goes on along the minus strand of NW_011626995.1, from coordinate 198,410 downwards.
TTGTGGATTGGATATAAAATGTTCAATACTACATCTGATACGATATTGTCCATTTTTACGAAGTACTTTGTGAACCTTGAATGCGCTATTTCTACATGGAAAGAATGATTTTGCTGAAATATCTAAAAATTTAAGTAGATATAGAGATCTGAAAATATAATTTTGTTAAATCATAAAAATAATTATGTTGGAAATTCAAGCATGATGCTGTAAAAATTTTGACATTCTAGAAACCAGTTTGAACGTTCTATACATATAGTCATTTAAATAGTTTAATAAAATTTATTTTTAGATCATCATTTATAAATAAATTTTTTAATATTTTAGCAAAACCGTTCTTTTTGTGATTTTTTACACAAATTCAGAAAACTTTATACGTATGATTTATACTTTGTATGTCTGAAACGGCATAGTTTCAAAGATACATAGTGTTAACATAAGTTGAACGAAAAATTTCATTTTTTTTTTATTTTGAAAATCACTTATTTTGATGAAATTTTAAATATTATATATTTAAAGTTTTCTCTCTTCTTAAACTCTTCAAGTGGAAGATGATGTAGCCACTTTAACTTTGCAATCGGCAGCAGGCTATGTGTTGGTTAAGAATTCTAATTTCTCAGTATTATTATATGATTTTAGTACATTCAACAAACGACAAAAATTGCTAAATGTTTCTGTTATGAACCATTAACATGTAACAGTGACTTTTCATTGAATAATTCAGAAAAGGATATCTAAATATAGGATAGTAAATATAATATAAGTTAAGTTCAAATCATAAAATCATTCATCCAATATAGATTTTCTGGTAAATCAAATTTATATGTTAATTCAATGAATAAAAGTTACTAAAATTCTAGTTTGTTTATAAAATAAAGATATTATCTCATGTTTATTTGAAAAAAAATGCAGATGGTTCATCCAATCATCAGTGTTTATATTGTATATAACACAAAAAATACACAAATCAAAGATGTTGAAATATGTTGTTTTGTGATGTTTTGTGTGATCTAAGCGCATTATTTTATATTTAATTATTTAAAATTAAAGTATATTTATTTTTATATTTAATAATTTGTGTATATAAATATATTTACTTATTTATATATATTAAAAAATAGATTTTTTTATTTACATTTTCTGTACTCCACGCTTGACTTTCAGTCGCAAATTTGATGGCCGAATTCTATGGTGAGCGGCGAATTTACGAGACGGGAAGAAACGTAAATCGAAATATTCTCAATGATTAGGAAGAAAGGCTGGACCTTTTTCTCTCGAATCACAAAGCAGGACGGCTGATGAGCTTCTCCTCCGATCAAATTCGGGCACACAGATTGCTGATATTTACCGTATCATCGATACGGCTGGTCTAACAAAAAATTCGCCTCATCGCTAGCCGGGCATCGAGGAATGTGAGTGACATACGTATAACAAATGACATCCATTTTTCATCAAGATTTTGTGCGATATTAATCGACTTTATCGCTTTTAAGCTTGTTGTGCCTATCTATCTAGCGATTTCCATTTTGAACGTGTCGAACTTTCTAAGCAGAGATTTCAGTTTTTTAGTTTTGGATTTTGGATAATCAAATTCAAATTTTTAAAAATATTTGTTAAATTTTGTATACTTTTTCTCATAATTGTTTAATACATTTATAAATATAAACAGTATTGAAAAAGTTATTTTTTAAAAGTAACTTGTTACCGTTATTTGTTACGTTATTGGGATCAAAGAAGTAATGATTAATGTTATCGTTATTTAAAACATAACGATGCCGATTAGTTACAATTTTCATTTCATTTTTATCGAATTTCAATAACCTTTTTTTATGTAGAAAAGTCTATTTGTCTATGTCACTAATTGAGTTTGTTTCGAGATTTATGATTAATCGTAACATGATCAAAATTGTCAAAAACATAACGCTTTCTTCTTTTAAAACTTTCGTATACATTCTATGTACATGTATCTTTTGTGTACAAACGATAAAAGTAATGATTATATTCGTTGTTGTTACGCAGAAAATGGAAGTGCGTTAAAATTACCATTACTAATAAAAAGAAACATTACTCAAAAATCATTTTTGTTTATTACTAAAAAAATAACAACTAATAAATTAAGCTAATGGAAATTAATATGATACAAAATATGTAAATTATTTATTTAAAAAAAAATTATTTAATAGCTGTAAGATGACATTACAATACAAAATCAACATTTCGATTAAACTTTTTAATCATGTTTAACGAGAGAAAGCGTACATATCCTTATACCTTTTGTCTTTATCTATTATTTGTTGTTTTTAATTATGAAAATCTTATCCCTAAATTTATTTACAAAAAAAATTTATAATTTATATAATTTTATAATTTATAAAGACAAGTAACTGTAACGGTAAATAGCGTTGCAATTAATGTGTTACTTCCCAATCCTGAATATAAAAAATAACAACACGTTTAAAATTCTTTATAGCTTTAAAGAAATATTATTTTTATAATATAACGGAAAATATAGATGGAATATTTTAAAACTTATTGTTAGCAGCCGACAGACCATTAAATGGTCGCAGGCAACAAACGCTTGTATCACTAGTTGTGAGAGAAAAATATATAAAATTTTAATTAATGTTGTTTGAATAGTACTAGCAGAATATTTATTAAATGTAAACATATATTTATTTGAAAACTATTTATTTGTTGTAATTATAATTTTTTTATTTAATACAAATTTATTTACTGTAAGTTAGTATTATTCAAACAATATTTATTAAAATTTAATACTTTTTTCTCAATATAAAAAAACATTTATGAAATTATATAATAAAATCTTATATAATAAAATTTGTGATCTGTAATTATATGAATATATTTATAAAAATAAATGTAAAATAAATGTAGAATATTTATCTTTTATAAAATATTGATAACCATTTGCGCAGATAATTTTAGTATTTTAACAAAACAGTAACGATACAGCAAATCATCTTAGTGGCAGATATACAAAATTTGAAAAGAAATTATTCAATATAATTAATAAAATATATTACAGTAGTATTAAAACATCCAGAAATATAAGTGAAAGAATCAAATTAATTCATACACATGTTAATAAAAATGTACAATCCTAAATTATAATGTAGATATATATATATTATTAGGTGTTGGAATTCGATTTAAAAAAAAAAAATGAATTAAATATTTTTTTTAATAATTAAAAAATATTTATTTTTTAAATTGCATTTTCCTAATTTCTATTATAACAAATATTATTTAGAAACGTTATTCTGTAATAAAATCGTTGAGTTCTTGCAAATCTTCTTAATGCAATTATTGCAAAAAATTTCGTCAAATTATGATGTTATTATTGTACACGGTTTTCACAATTTGCCTATCGGGAAAATATTCGTGTACCAGCGAGAACGTCGTCGAATAAAATGTCGCGACGTTTTTGGCTCGTGCAAGGGAACGACACTATTCGAGCGATTACGAGGAAAGTGCGTACTCCACGTCTTGGGAATGATAACGGGTGCACTTTCTTCGTACCGGCGTGACGGCATATCTTTAAAATTTCTCTGCCGTTGTATGTTCGTGGCCCGCGAATCGTCTCGCTGGAGCATGTCGCTCGTTCATCGCGGATGACACCACGACTCGGTACTTCTCGCTTGCGCTCGTTTAAGGACCGCGTCCACGAGAGAGGACCGACAGAGGAACGAAAGAGCGATATATATACTTCCATCCTCTCCCCTTATCCTTGGTAGATAGATACGTGCTCGTACATTAGAAGCACGATGTCCTCACGTCCGCGGTATTTCCCGTCCCACGCACGTTTCGACGATACGGATCGCCCTGGCCAGCGCCGGCCCTTTCTCGGCTCGTGCCTTCGAGCATATTTCATTGCGACCTGCAAACATATATGTATTCCTATTTCTGTATCTGAGAGCCGCGTTACCGCCTTCAACAGCGTAAATAGCGTTATTGTTTCCCGAAGAAGACGTTTTGCATCCGATGTCCCGAAAACACGAATGACTTCTTTATTTATTGATCCGACTATTTGGATCATTAGAAAATTTCGATTTTTTTTTCAATGGAATCGAACTCGTTTATCAGACTGTCAGCCTTTTCGCAGATTATTAATATTAATATGATGGAATTTGAGATGAGACTGGAAATAGTCCGGACGATAATTGTTATTTACAGGTGTATATTTCGATGACTAACAAGATTCACAAATAAACATACTAAGAAGTATTATTTGCGACTGTCTAATTTCAGCTTGGCGCTGCTTTTTAACTTTTAGAGCGTGGGAATTTCCTTGAGTAAGATTTGTTATAATTCATTTTTTATTGTATGCTTTATTTTAAAACTCTCTTTCAGCGCTGGTATACTGGCTTTTTCGTCATCTAAAGATTAAAGATGTATTATATGTATTTTTTGACAAAATGAAAAAAATGCAAAGAAAAATTTTCTGCATTGCATTGTTAGATAATAAAGTAACAATGGAACCTAATCTTTTCAATTAAATAATATTTTGTTATTTTTTGTTTCCATGTATATCAAAATGTAAATCAATCCATTTCTGTAGTTATTTTCAAAGTAAATAATGTCCATATTAACATACAATAAACTGAATTAAATTTAATACATTTTTTTTTAATTGAATTGTTTAACTTCATTTTAGCTAAACTAACTGCCTCTTAAATAGAAACAGTGATGACTTAAAAATGATTAAAAATAATTTATAACAAATTCGATTGAATGCACTCAGTAAACACTGGTGCAGATTAAAGCTGTCTTCAATTGGCATGGAAATATTTAATATAAATATAAAAAAAAACAGATATTAAACTGTGCGTGCGTGCTTGCGTGCGTTGCGTGTGTGTATGTGTGTGTGTATATAAAATTACAATATGATTTTGTATTACTAATTATACTTACATCTTTTTGTTTTCTTAATCACTTCGTGTACATATAAGTCAGATATATCATATCAATGACAGAAGCTAACAAGAAAGCTGTGACTGGAAACCATGTTGCATAACATCATTACTAACGACAATCTTAGCTTGAAATATAGCGCACTTGACGAATAATTAATCTCTTTGCATTGTTACGTAACACAAAACAATTTTACGATTGTATGTGACGAATCAACTTTCTTATCCAGGTAGCGTCTATTGATTCATACACGTTTCCTAAACGTATCTAATGTTTTACAAACGTTTAAGGAACGCGCGCGCGCTGGTCCAGAACCTGGATCAAAAATTATTTTAATAAAAAGTAGACATGTTTTTAAAATATAAAGGTAAAATGAGAAAATATTCATTTAAGTTACAAAATTATATTATTAAGCCTCCTCAGCAATGTGGAGCCTTTAAAGGCGACATTGATATTTTGTAAATTCTGGTAAATAAATTTAAATCTATTATACTAAAAAACAAGTAAAATATAATCTAAGTTCTATGATGGTAGATACTTGTTGTTAAAGCTTTAATAAATATACTAGAATTTTTTATATAATCTGAAACAATAAAATATTGATGGTAAAAACTTATTAAAGCTTTAACAAATATACTAGAATTTTTTATATAATCTGAAACAATAAAATATTTCACAATATCTTTGATAAGGAGCTTAGAGCAATAGTCTAACAGACGTTTAAACTAGTGTTTTTTAGCAACTTTTATTTTATCATTATTATTTTTCGAACATTGAAAATGATTTAGTTTAAGATTAAAACGTCTGTCATGTAATTTAAGATTTATTAAAATTAGCAACTAAAAACTAGCTATTGCTCCAAATCCCTTATCAAAGATATTTGTGAATTTAATTAATTGAGCGTTAATACAATTTGTTTGAATAAAGTATTTGCTCGTTTCGCGAATCTTTATTGCTGACAGAAGATTTAAAATTCCATGTTGCCAACGCAGAGTTAAATATAAAAGTAGGAAGGCTAAATATAAATATTGACTTTATTGAACTGTTTTTCATATGCATATATAACATTTATTTTTCTACGGGAAATATAAATTTCTAATTGCAGCTTTTTGCACACAAAGGCTATATACCTCCTTAAAACCTACAAATTACATTCTCATGTGCGTAGATAGACATGCTTGTTCAGTCTTTCTAAAAATTCTCAAATATATTCGTGATCCTACAATATAGCTCACATATTGAACATTACAATGTAATCTGACCGCGCAGAGCAGTTAATTAAAAGCTATCATTACGTGATTATTAATATTAGTTATATTAATTTATATACAATAAGTCAACCTCCAAGTTGCGCAGGAAACATGTTTTATGTAAAACATTGATGCTATTTGCGTTGAGCAATTATCATTTTATAGTAGGAGTATTATTCAATCGTTTCGTCAATTTAATTTCGTCAATTTAATTTCTCTTAACGATGGATATATCGGACTCAATTATATTCTTTACATCAAATTGTAAATTTGAATTATTGTTATTAAAATAAACTTACAATTAGTACTTATTTATTTTTTTATATTGTTAAATTCATAATGTCAAATTATAGTTATTTGACAGTACTAATTTGAGTTATTTTTAATCATTTCTATAGATCGCCGTTGCTGCTACTCAATATGTCGTTAATTTAACTAAAACAATGAAGTTAAACAATTGAACTAAAAAAAAAATGTATTATAAATTTGACTTAAATTTAATTTATTATTTAATAAGTACATACATTAATATGAACGTTATTTACTTTGAAACTAACTACAGAAACAGATTAATTTTTTTACAAATTTGGAAGATAAAAATCATAAAAAAATGTTATTTAATTCAAGGAATTAGGTTGTCATTATTCCTTTGATATCTAACATATACGAGTATTTTTGTTATTTTTTTCTCCGAAATTAATTAATGCTTTTTCCTTTATATAAATTAAATCCTAACAGACTCAGTGTTAGTAATCGTGTTACAAATTGTAATGTCATCATTCGGAAAGTTAATTCTATTAATTGTGAGATAAAAATTATTTTTTTTTGTATGCAGCATATATCATTGGTATCACCTTCTGTAAAATATTTTGCCGATTTATTTTAGCTCTCCTCAGTTAAATCCGATTGTTCATACACGAGATAATCATGCAAATCGACAACCACTCGTTCTATCAACTTTATCGACGCTGTGACGAAATCGCGTTAATTCGGAGCTCAAACTTGTGGTTTTGCATCGTTTTGCGATTAGAATTTAAATATTTACGTCCCGCCAGCGCGTCTGTCATAGACGATTACACGGCGCGAGGTGTTTGTGTCGCAGCGGTGTAAAATGAACCTTTCGCCACGAGGAAGAAACGGAAAGAGAAAAAGGGAGATTCTACGACATAAATACGACGTAAAGCATGCAAATAAAGTCGTCTCAAATAAAGTCGTCGCGAATAAAGAATACGCCGGAGGCTTCTCTCAAGTCTTTTGTGTAACGAACGTTCGAGAGCCACAACCGTCGATATCTCGAGCGTTCGTTACGCTCCTATCTTTTCCGCGAGTGGCATGTCCTTTTTGCGGCAACAAATTGAATAATATCCAATGTCGACTTAAATTGTATATACGAGCACGTGTAAGTACATTTAAAATAATACGTAACGCACGTTGCTGGCGTATAACGAACGACGTTCTGTGTCGAGGATAGAGATATTACGTCAGCCCTGGTGATAAACTACGCAGTGAATTTTAATATGAAGATATCGTGAAGGATGCGAGATATACGCTATTTTAAGAGGCCGATAGTTACTCGCTGCGATATATTTTAAGCGTTGTTCTTCTTCATAAAACAGCTGTTAAACTGCCATTCCGCTGCTATTACGATTAAATTCACTGTTTGATTTGCAGATTTTTCCTCGACCACATATTCGTATCGTTATCATGCTTATCGCCGGATCGGATAAAATTAAATTGCATCAGATAGAAAAGAATCAATCGAGGTTGATCACCGATCGTTTTACGCGACCTCCAATTTACCGCTTGGGATTCCATGTGAAATTTAGGGATGTACAATATTTACATTAAAACTGAAATAAAGTAAATAAACTATAAAAATGTATCGTTAAATAGGATAATGTTAATATCATATAATATATCTCTTATATATGTATATTATACATATTTTCAAAATAAAAAATTATAATAATTATGAAAAGTTATTAAAAAATTGCAAATTATTATAGATCGTATTTGAAAAGAATACAAAAAATTTAGCGGTGGTTTAGAATCTGGATTAAAAATTATTTTAATAAAAAATAAAAGTGTGCTCGAATGTAATTAAAAAATAATGACAAATATCTTAATCTTTTCACATAAGTTTTTTAAGCGTTCAAGATGATTTTTTAGGATTTTATTATTATGCAGAGATTGATTGTTCTGTAAATAAACAAAATTTACTTATTTATTTGTTTCTTTACAGACCTACTCTCTGCAATAAGAAGCTTTGCTTAAATCATCTTAAACACTTAAAGTTTTTATTTAAAAAAATTGGAATTTCTGTTGTTTAAAATAACGTAATTCTTAATAACAACACATTCATAACTTAAAACTTAAAATAAAGTAAATAAACTATAAAAACTTAAAATCGTTAAATAAAATAATGTTAATATCACATAACTCTTATATACATGTTTATAATTTATATTTAATGTATAAGCATTAATATGTAAGCATTAATTTCCTATTTTAATTTACTTAGGGATTATACGGGTGATACATCCTTAAATTCATCGTCAATTTATACCAATCTGCAGATCCCCAGTATGCATTCCCGTCGTTATCGCACTTATCGCTGAATCGGTTAAAATTGAATTGCAGTAGATAGAGAAAGATCGCCCGTGCTTGATCACCAACCGTTTTACGCGACCTCCGATTCACCGCTATCCGCGGGATTCCGTGCGAAGTTTAAATTGATATTGCCTGCACGATGCATGAACACGGCATTGTTTTTCTTAATATTAATCTCGCGCGCTGCGGCATCGCACAAGTTCAACCGTTCCGCGACCGCAGAATTATGTCCGTGCAGTTCAACGGGGCGCGCAAACCGGTCGGTCAGTAAACGCAGTTATAGACTCATGACGATGTTTCCTCTCGCACTATTCCATTTCTAAAGTAGCACTATGGACAAATAAACGATCACCATACCGTTTTCAATATCGATACTTACAAAACTATCGCAAGTCGAAAGAACGGAGCTGCTAGCTTTTATGTTAGTAAAAGATACTAAGAGACAGACTCTATAAGGTCTGTTTTCTGTAATTGAAACTAGTATACATTTTCCCCATACAGAGGACAGAATTTCTAAAAACATTCTATGAACGAATTCTAAAAATGTATTTCTAAAAATGTACAAATATTCATAGAACGTTCATAGACGTTTTATAGATGTTGTGTGTTATCTGAATTGAAATTTAAAGTGAGATGGATATACGTTTGATATTTGGCGAAAACGGGAAAAAGAGTGTTCTAATGCAGGAATAAAAACAGATCTATAAATTTCACTTATCCTTGGAACTGAAATATTCTTTTCTCACGTTTATGTTCGCAGAAAGAAACGTACGGTGAGAAGAATCATTTACGCCGATCTTGTACTCCGAAACTCCTTTCTAGCGGTTTGTCTCGGAATCGATTGTTGTATCGATCTTTTTTTGCAGTAAAATCCACTCCGGTCCCTCCATCGTGATTTATTATAAAGTAAATATATATATATCTAAGCGGCACATACTCGGTGGCTGCCCACGCAGTAGAATATGCATGTGCAACATGTACCTAAATGGGAAGTGTACTTAGGACATCAGAATCTGTCGTGTAACGACGGGAAGGAAGAAGAAGGATGAACAGAACGAGCGAGAGAAACGGAAATGGTTTTAAGGTCTTTATCGTCGGCGTTTAATGACTTCGTGGAATGTGCATGAGGTTTATCTAGGGATCTTTATATTGCTTCTTTCCGTTCTCTAACGTCGGGCGTAACACTAGGTTAAGAGATTATTGAACGAATCCGCCCCTTGAAGTTACGGAATATCTCGCAGATTAAGTTCTATCCCTTAGTTTAGCCTTTGGCAAGCCATGACGTATAACGCGATAGAATCCATCCGTTGAAGAAGAGATTTAACGTAGATGAAGAAGGTGGACGGTTCTTTGAGTAAAATCAAAAGAAAATTGGTGCTTTTAATTTCTTTATAAGAAGAAATATTTTATAATTTATACCATATTTTATTTTATGAAAGGAAGTATCTACATTTTAATAATGTATTTATTAATTTAAGACTAATCACACTTTAATAAATTAATTAAGAGAAATAATCCTATTTTTAGTTAAAACGGATCTTAATGCTTAAATATTTCAGTGTGAATTATATATAAAGTAGCGCTTCAAACTTTTGTCACAATAATTAACACTCTAGAGTTTGTTTCTTTTTTTAAATTACGTTATTATGTATATTTATTAGCAAGTTTGTCATCATTTTGATGTCAAAATATATCGTCTTTAATATCATATCTTATAATTAATTTCATAAGTGAAATTATCACGATTTATTTATTCTATGTTATATATGTATACTTATAAAACAAGGAATAAACATTGATATTTTCAATTATTGATCGAGGGATTAATTGTACAATAAGATAAATTATATTTTGATTTTTTCTTTAATATTTGCTATTCTATAGAAATTGTCTTTGTTCAATAATGTTTTTTGTTCAGTAATTTAGTTTCAAGTTTATATAGTAGACGCGGTGTTACGTTTTTAATCGCAATGTTATAATTATTTTAATTTGCCTCCTGGTTAAGAGCGTATTTGAAACAATAAAACCCATTCTACTGGTTTATACGTCGGATCTCCGTAATAGCGAAATGCTCCCATTTTCGCATTAATTCATACAACATCGTAAACGCGTCATTAAATACGCGACGCGTAAAAGCATCGGGCAGCGTGCAAGAAAATATTTATCGTATCCGTGATCATAAAGGACGTTGCGTCGGCTTCGCGGTGGCGAAATTACGAGTTCTTTAAGGTAAATTACAGCCTTAAAAGGCACGTCATTTTGCAGCATCTCACGATATTACAAAAACCATAGCGATATATAAGCCATAATATATTGCTATAGTACATTGCATTATCCTATAAAACTGTGTCTTTAACGGTAGAAAGTGAACGAAAATTTCATTCTTTTAATTAAACGAATTAATTGGCGTGTAAAGTATTAAAAACAAGCATTAAAACGACTCCTTATAGATTATTTATTAAAAAGGTGTTCAAATTTGCCTATCGAAAATTTATTAGAATAGATTAATTATTGAATTTATTATATTAATTATATTAAATAATTATTAATTATTTAAAAATGTAAACTAAAGTATCATCATACAGAAATTATACACAGAATTTTTATTATGTAAAATATTATGCAAAAATGTCTAATTATAATAATAATAATGCATATTTTTGTACGTAATACAATTTTTATTTTAACCTTGTATAATTTTATCTCTAACATTTCGCTAATTATTAAAAATATCGTAATTCATGTTATAAAAATAAATAGACTCAAATGGATTTAATGAATACGCACACATACATGACTTTTCATTTATATTGTATATTTTGTGTGTGTGTGTGTGTGTGTGTGTGTGTATGTGTGTGTATGTGTGTATAATTATCGACATGGAGCTTTTTAAAGAATTCTGTGTCTAGCTCTATTAGAGATGCGAACTTTAATTTGTAAGCTAGCCCCGGAAGTAGCAACGCCGAACGTCCGATTGATGTAACAGTCGATTTACTTATCTTTAGCAGTTTACTTATTGCGGTGCTGTGAACTTTCATTCGTGCTGCGACAGAAAGTCAAGCAGTGTGCAATCAGTTTACTCTTCGATAACACAACGCGTCCAAGAGTAATTCTTTTTGTATTTGGAAACGACTCTCGAACACTGCACTCATCGCGCAATTATCGCTATTTGAATTCATCGAATTTATAATGTCGTTTTGTTGTCACTTTCATGGATCTGATCTCGCGATTCGCACTGTCGTGGTCGCGCAAAATAAATATATTGATTGCACGGGCGTTTAATTGGCGAATAAATACGTAGCGTGTTTTATTGAAAAACCGCAGCTCTTTGCGAAAATCTCAAACGTTTGGAAATTTGTAAACACTATAATGCAATGCTGTTTATAGGGTGATCCATAAATACGCAGACATGATTGACGTAAAAATCTTTCAGTAATTTGAGGACTTTTTTTTCAATGCGAATATCGATGACCTTTCAATCATAATTGTAAAATTGTATTCAATCAATTAAAATACAGATTTTTTTATGATTTAATCTCCAGCATGTAACACACACAAACCATTGTTCAATACTCTGATATTTTTGTACAAATTCTATTTCAATTTAGATTTTAATTTGGAAGTGAGTTCTCGAGATATTAATGTTGAGTATCGAAGTATCGAAAAAAATGTTGGCATCCAATCAAATTTCTGTTAAGCATAGACACTAAATTGATCAAAGTTTTTCATGCGTGTGCATGAATTTGTGGCTACATTGCACCGCAACTACTTTGACCGAGATCAATTAATTTATTTCCCCGACTAAACGTCAATTGGATTAATTCGTGCGACTAAAACTTGCACGGTTTTTGATACGACGGACAATTGAATATTACATGTGATTTTAATTTTTAATATAATATCGAAATGATATATTGACATTACGCATAATTTAATACAATATTTATCACTACATAAAAACACTTGAAGTTTATATCAAATGATTATAAAAATATAAATTTTATATAATTAATAAAATAGAAAAGAGTTGTAAAACTATATATAGAGTACGATATATATAATTAAAAAGACATTACAATTTATTTAAGCAAAAGGACATTTGATAAACATCTGTAAAGAATTACATATTTGTAAAAATTATATTTCAAAGATACCACGTCTCTGTTTTTTGCCGAATAAATTCGCGTAATAAATAAATTGTTTTTACGTCATGGAAAAACAGTATTATGTTGTTATACTTCTTTAGCCGGCTATTACAGATTTAACGTAGTGGAAATCTAAGTGGTTATTCGTACTTGTTTTTGCAGTTTATCCGCCACCATGCAGAAAAGTCAAGGGTAGTACCAAAAGCGCTGTAAAAGAGCAAGGGTTGGTCCGTATCGTTCTATTTGAGGGATGAACGGAAAGGAAGTTGGCATTACCAATAAAATGGCATGCGAATGTCGCAAATGCATTCAACGGTGTAAAGCGAACGGCGAAATAAGAGGAAAAGATGCAGGGTGTAACGACACGGCGACGACGGCGACGAGGTCGACGAAAGAGAGAGAGAGAGTAATAGTTGAGAGAGGGTGGAGGTGACTTAACAAAAAGACGGGTGGAGAAATGGGTAGAGAAACGAGCGAGGGAAAAAAGGAAAGTCTCGCGAGGTCGTGTAACCGACTAAACAATGGCGATGGAAAATAGGACTCCTGCATCGAGACCCTCGTTCGTATAGAGGTGGAGTGGGACACGGACGAAGGGCAGGAAAACGAGAGGAAACGACTGCATTCATCGTATATCATTGATAGCGAACCCCCGGGCTCGGACTTTCCCGGTGAAATTCAATTATGCGATCCTAAAAAAGCCCGAACACGAGCACGAATGGAGACTGGGCAAATGGTTTCGCGACGTTACCGGTGTTTTCGATTCGGCGAAGGGAGGAGCGGAAGAAAATCGACGTCGCCACGCATGTGGCGTACAACGGCATACAATACGAGTCTATTAATTCGAAAACGCTTGCAGACATCGTGAGTACGTACAAGAAAAAGCCCATTTTGTGGTTGAAGGAAAGCGTTCTAATTTAAGTATTAGATTTGTGAAATTTATTTTTTTGTTTTCAGTATAATAGTTCTTTGCAATGTTTTAAAATTATTTATTAGCATTGATTATAAATTGACGATAATTAATTTAATTTATGATGTTATTATTTCAACGTCAGTTCATGATTGCATTCCAAGTCTGATAAACCGAATTGGCGTGCAGTTTAAACAACTGAAAAATGTATGTGAAAATTTACGTGAATATTGTTAAACACCAAGACTTTTAACCGAATTCTTCTTACGCATTTTTGTTTTATAAATGTATAAAAATGTTTCAAGTATTGAATTATTTATTCGGAATATAAAAATAACGTAATAATTTCTTTCTACTAATAATTTTTTTTCTACTTTAGTTTAGTCCGTTCTATACAAAAGCGCTTGACAAAAAATTGCGGGACACCCTGTATACATGTAATTATATACAATATATACAATATAATTATATACAATAATTTATGTTATTGTATATGTAATTATACATCAAATATCAATCGTAAATATAATAATTAATCATGTAAAAATATAATCGCAATTTTTCTTACGCGAAACAAGTATTTATAATGTTCTAATTATTATTTTTCAATTATTTTTTTTATATGAAGAGATTATATAAGAGAAAGAAAACATGCACACGTGTAGATATATTTGATATACACAAGCTGGATTGTTCTAGCTTAAACTTTAGCTCACTGTCTTACTCTCTTACTCTTTTATGCTCTTATTCTTTTACTCTTTTGTTTATCCAATAGATAAGTTATCACATAGTTTATCTGAATATAGTACAATCGGCCCATACACTCGCATAATTATATATTTGCATACTAAAAGAATTGTTTACAGTTACTAAATACAGTTACTAAAATATAACTTAAGCTATATATAAAAAAACTTTAAGTATTAGTCCATTACTATTTAATGTTCAAATATTTCGTTCCATCAATTTAGCAAATAATTCTTCGATTTCTTCTAGTCTTAAACTGTCGTCTCGTTCTACATGCAGATTTTCTTAATTTAATACACATATATCCTCTAATTCATTTTAAGAATGGATGCCACTTCCTTCATAGTTTCGGGAATCTCATCTTGCATTTCTCTTTTACAATAGCAGTAAACCCTGAGATCGCCAAGTGACGCGTTTCTTCCACTTCGTACAATTCGTGAAATATTGAACACGTAAATGTTGGCGCATAATATTCGCAGGCAAATTTTAAAGCGGGTTGAACCACTTCCATCCATTTATTTCTTATGTATAAATGTAGCAAAAGAAGCCTAAGAGATACGTATGTGTTATACTGCATAACTTCGAATCAATTTAAATATATGAGTGTTAAAATAGAGAAAATGGAAAATTGCTCGTTAAGCGATTGGTTGACCGATTGCGAAAATTTCTCATAGTCCAACAATTGAAAAAAATCATGTTATTATAAAAAAAAAATCATCAAATTTCGATCTCAAAAACGATAAAAAAAAATTAATATCACATTATAAGTAACGTCCAATATATGAAATAAAATAAAAAGTAACGAAAAGCGTCTAACGTTCTCGATGGATTCGATTGTACTGACGAGTACATTGACTGGTCAACCAATCGCTTGACGAACAATTTTCCTTTTTCTCTGTTTTAACACTCATCTAATTATGCAACGAAACAGTCGCTTTCTTAATTTTTGAATAATGTATTATACTACGCTAGGTAAAAAAATTTTTTTGTATATTTGAAGAGGATCTAAATATAAGGTCGAAACATGTATGTAATTGTATTCTAGGGTTTTAACTTTTGTACTTTCTACAATTTGATTTAATATTTCTATTTTTAATTATATTTATGTTAAACGAATAATGGAGTTTTATTTTAAGTTTTTTCTGACTCTTATTAGCCTTTTATATTTCGTTGGATTTTGAACATTAAGAATCCTGTTACTTCAAATTTTTTATTCTAATTTAAATATAGATAAATCAATAATATTTATTGATTTTCACATATTTACTCCTCAAGTAGAAGCACACGATTTAGCCATCTTAGCTTTTCAATCGGTGGGCTGCTAATCCGTATACCTTCATATACAGTGTATAAGAATTCTCTTTTTTTAAGATTACTTATAACTTTACATATAAACTTAGTCAACAAAGGTAAAAATTTATTAACAATAAGTGGTTCTATCTCGACTTGATACTATAACTTAGTAATATAATAAATTAAATTAACAAATTAATTATCAATTTAATAATAATACATTTACGTTTTTTTACATTGAAAGTTTATCTATCAAGTTTATATATCAAAGTAAAAATGTTTACCATTGTTTATCATTACGAGTTAAATCCTGTTTATAAATTTATTTTGACAGCTGATGTATCGTAATATCTTGTTATTGAGTATTTGTAACATATAAAAGTGGAAATAATTTGATAATAAAAATATTGCATATAAAGAGAGTGCCTCGTGCTATCATAATTCCTAATTGTCATACTGTCGTGCCTGAGTATGTAAAATATCACCTCTATGATTAATGAATTTTAATTGCTGTTAATTTAAAATTATATATA
>NW_011626995.1:6805-179085 GCF_000204515.1 Acromyrmex echinatior | reverse complement strand
ATTTAAATTACTATTACTTATTTAATTATTATATAATTACTATATACATATATATATATATATATATATATATAAAATACTCTTATGAGATAGAGGATTGTAAAAATAATAAACTTTAATATTTCTGGCATCCAAACAATACTTTTTGTTTCTTTTTTTATAAAAGATTTTTAAATAATATTTATTTGATATTTTCTTAAAAATATACCTTTTTATATTGAAGCGCTATCCCATTTACCCATTTAAATGTTAAAGACAAAACAATACACAATTTCTGGTTTCATTTTTATTTTAGTAGGTCTAGAAAATTGACTATATGTATATAAAATGATGCATATTGTATAGTTTGTGAATAATTGAAAAATGGTGGAAAAATTGATGAATGCGAAATAGTACAACGTGCGAAACGCATACTTAATCGTCTTTTCTTTTGAACTGTTAAAATTCGGTCACACAGTTGCGGAAGTGTTTCAACA
Source organism: Acromyrmex echinatior (assembly GCF_000204515.1). The sequence continues at coordinate 178,609 of NW_011626995.1, read as the reverse complement.
AAATCTAAAATTAAATGAAGTAATTTATTCCAAATAAAGGTGGAAATAATAATAGTAGAAATACATCGTTAAGGATGAAAGTTTAGCTCTTTCGTCCGTTTCTCATTAAAGATAAGTATTATTTATCGATCTCGTTCCATGCAATCATAAATAATTTGAGATGCAATGAAGATCCAATATACGTGCGCTTATTATCGAAAAAAAATTTCTGAATTAGCGAAACTGTATTGTTTTAATAAACGATTCGTAGTAATTTTAATTTGAAAATTATTGAACAAATTAAACTTAATTAGGCATCAAATTTAAATAATTTAAAGTAGGAATTATCGATGAACATTTGTAACAATTTTTCTTTTAATTCTATTAATGAAAAAATTACTTATGCAAACATTATGAGGTAAAATGATATACAATATAATAAGAACCTCAACTCAGAGATTTAAAATTTAAATGTACAAAGGACAATGAGTTAAGTACAAAGTGATTTTTTTTTTAAATCTGAAGTAATATTAATAAACTTTTTCAATTTTACATGCTTCCAGATATTCGAACGATATGAGAATGCACTTATTTATATATAATATCTTTTTCTAAAAAATTAAAAAAAAATGTTTACGCATACAAATTTATGTACGCATGTATATCTACATGTTTGAAACTCACTCATTACCATTAAATGAAAATGATTAACGATTCGTAACAATTAGTCCTTGCAGAATGTTATTTGCAGATAAATAAACAGGCATTAGGGTCAATCGGAATAATCGCATAGTGAACTGTATGTGACACTTCGATATTTACGCACCAATAATATTAATAGTCATTATTGTTAGATATTATCTTGAGTATATTAAATTAATATTCATTACGCAACTGAAAAATGTTAATTATATCGCTATTAATCGTATTATAATCTCGTTGGCAATACGTACGGTTAACTAATTAACAGACATTAAATTTTTCGTAAAAATGTAGAACACGAATGGAGAATGATTCGTTTCAGTGTGCAATGCAAAATACGAGCGAGAAGTCTGATCCTCCTGCGGAGGATTAAATTCTTATTATCGGTGTCGCGTGCCAAAGAAAACGAAGATAGAGATTAAGAATATGCGATTTGTGAGAGCAACTGCGTCCTCGCGGGGGTTTTTTCGTGCGTTCAATTCAATACAATATGGTGCACGCGAGTTAAGCAATCTATTCGGCAATGCTTCGAGAGAAACACGCTTGACACGCGATCGGCTCGTTTTGCGTTGTAACTAGATCGGCTCGTTGACTTACTTAAGCTAGACTAAATACGCTCGTGATACTTTGATGGTATTGACATTTCAACAGAAACACAAAGACAATGGGACGAGTTAATTCCAAACGATAATCACTACATTAGTTTAATAGGATTGAATCTTAATTATTTCTTGTGTAAATAAATTAATTTTAGTAATTGTTTATTTAAATTATATAAATTTGTATTTTATAAAAGAATTGATCAAACCATAAAATTGAAGATACATGTACATATATTGAGTATTAAAAATAATTTTTAAAGACTTTTAGCTTAAATAAATGATTGGACCTATCTCGAATTTTATTTTACATAAAATCGTATCGTTTTATTTTAATAAAAATATTGAATGCAATATTGTATAAAGATATAGAACATATATAAGATACACAAAAAGAGAGAACACTTAGCACAAAATAATTTAAATACTAGTAATATAATGATGTAAAAAATGTAAATGTTTTAACTGCATTAAATAAAACGATTATGCGGTCTATCATAAAAATATCTCATGTAATGGATTTTTTGGAATGTTAGAGAATTTTTATTATTTGACGTGTTAATATTAACGCGGAACGACATAATTCTATAATGCGCTCTGCACAAACCGCAAAATTTTGTTGTAAGAGTGGCGGATTACAAACTGTCGCTCGATGTATATGTTTTTCGTCTCATATAGAATACTTCCGCATACTTGCGCAAAAATTACTGCACTTTTATGCGAGGAGGGAAAATTAACCTTTTTAAGGGAAGTCGACCTTTTACTGTTGCCGCGCGAGTATTATTTCTTTGTGAAACGTCGGTATTCGAAGTAGAAAGCATTTGGCCGATTCCCATGGAGCTTCCATAAGGTTTTCCACTGGCTACACAATACAATAATACGCGATACACGAGACGGTGACACGCGAAACTCTCGAGAGCGAGTGCAGCGAGTAGAAAAGGCTACGTCTGGCGCGTTATATACCTATATAATACATACCTCCGCTTATGTTGGATGTTCTTGATTATATTTACTAATTGTATGCATGTATGTATGTATGTATTTATGTCCATTCACTTTTAATTCGAATAAGAATTTTTTGCATTACTCAAATGATCATTATTTGTAACAATATATTTGTCAATGATGAATAGCTTGATAATTAGATTTTTAGTTAACTCTTAACTGTTGACATGTTAAAGATCATATTGGTGATAATGAGTTTTTTTTTACATTTTTTGGAAGTAACGTTTATTTAAAATTCCTAAAAAGTAATGGGGAAGAAAAATTAATATATTTTATAATAGCTAAAAGACAATTTCAAACTCTGCTGTTTGACATTTTACATGTTATCTCTGTAGCAAAGTTTAGTAAAAATTAATTGAAAACGACGTTATATTATATATTTGATTTATTTAAGAAAACATTATATTATATATTTTAAAAGTATTTAATTTTTAATTATACGAAATATTATACATATATACTTTTTTCTCTATCTGTGTATGAAAGATGATGAAATGAAAGTCTTAGACACTCTGCTTGCTCAGCAGCTGCTATCAAATTCCACATTTCAAGTCTATATACATTTTACGATCTAAATTTTACTTAAAAAATTTGTTTAACTTTTTATGAATGGGTAACTTTATTCATTTACGAGAAATGTGTGTAAAAAGAATGTTCTAAAAAAGATAAAACGAGAGAACTTCACTTTATTTTTGTAACAATCCGGCAGTGCATTATCCAGTATAATTAGGATAATGAATTGTTAATGAATTTAAATTTCCTGTGACATTTTTTACATTCTTCTCTGTAATATTAATTTAAGTTCTGTCCTATTTTTTTCTGTCCTTTATATCCTTTTGCAAATTGTAAACGAACGATTACATAGAATTCTTTCTTTTTCACTGATTCTGATTCTGATTCTCTTCATTTAGCGCTGTAGACATAAATGCGTATACAAAAATATCCTTATACATATCGTTCTTTTACTTCAAAAGTGACACAACTAAAAAACATGATTTTCGAGTTATTATTATGAATGAGTTACATAAATATTAGATCTGTTTTTTTGTCATTACATTGAATTGCACTAAAACTTTTTCTTCTCGCTTTGTCGAACTTCAAGTATAACTATTTCATTTTAAGTACAACAAGTATATATTAGTTCAGTTACAAAGAATATATCTATGATCCGATCAATCATCAAAAATAAACTAATTTAATTTAAAAAAAAAATCAAAGCTTATACTCGTCATAACTCAAAAAGGCTCAAGAAAGCATCAAAAATAACAATTCAAAAATAACGATTTTTTTAAGCTTGTGAAACAAAAGTGATATTTGATTATGTTAAGAACATATTCTTTTTTCTGATATTATTTAATTAGTCAATTTTCTGTCAAATTGAGAAATAATTTTTCCATTTTTCTGCGAAACTTAATTTTTTTTGTTATATCACTTTTGAAATAAGGTAGCGATATATGAAACTATTTATAATAGATATATATATATATATAAATAAAATCGATGATCAATAAATATGACAGTAATGAATTAATGTCTAATAATTGCATGGTTCGTTTATGATCCGTACGAATTGACTTGTACGAAGAACGATTCTGTTTATCAGGATTCGTTCACGCAGAAATTTCGAGCATCGTACGCATTTGCATAAATACACAGGGATATAACGACGTACATATGTATATACGCGTGCATAGATTCAAAGCACTCTGTGCGTAGCGCAATCGGCTTGTATTTGGGATCGCCTCGTTGACTTAAACCGATGATGCACGGCTGCCGGCTCCGCGTCGAATATAAATTTCGCGCGGATACTACGTCGAATAAATTTGATCGGGGCGAGATAGTGTCGGCGCGTGAATTTTCCTGCCGGAAACGGAGCGGCCGTCTCTTTAAATGCCCCATCCCCGTTTTTCCGTAACGGCACGTCGTATCTCGATCGTCTCGTGTGTGCAAAAACCAACTGAAGCTCTTCCAAGATATGAATTACTTTCTTCTCCCGCTACATTTCTTGAAATAAATATTATATGAATATATATTATATATTGTATATATAATAACTATATAATACACGATATGAAAAAGTAAAGTACATTTTACCATTATGTGTGTATTTATTTTAGCTGCATTTTAGTTTTAATTTCTTTAGCTTCAATTTTTAGGTTCGGGTTTAAATTCTCAAGCAATATTGTTGATATTTTATCTTTTAATCCGTATATTGTGTCTCTATAATTGATATATAATATAATTTTTATTTACACACACAGAGAGAAGGATTTTGCTGAAGTATTTTGTTAAAATCTAACTAGATACATATTTGTGAAAATATTAGGTGTTGGAATTAATTCGTAGCGTTTTTTAATGAAAGAATGTTATTTATTTCACATGAGCATTAAAAAATACATTAATGAAAGTATTTCCCATCACTTGTAAAACGCTACGAATTAATTCCAACACCTAATAGTTTTGTTTAACATTAAAATAATTACGCAGGAAATTTAAACATGATGAGCAATACTGCAAAAAGTTTTGATATTTTAACAACTAAGCGTCCTCCATAATTATAATTATTTTAATAGCCCGATAAAATTATTTTCAGATCTTATTTAACTAAATTTTTAAATACTTTAACAAAATTGTTCTTCCCATGTAGTTACCCCACATCAATAAAGTTGTTATTATTATTTTGAAATATTTCTATATATTCTCGACTGTAATACGAGTGATCGTTAAATTGGAAATGGTAATGATTTTCTCTCTCTCTCTCTCTCTCTCTCTCTCTCTCTCTCTCTCTCTCTCTCTCTAATTGCCACATATAACTCACATCTGTCGAAAAGGCAGACGTCACGTCACAGTTTCGAGGTCTTCTTTGAGAGCTTCGCAGATTATGACGACATTTGTTCTCGTCGAGTGTCAAGCTCAATTAGAGACAGAGAGCTCACTGTTATTCGTTGTGTCGTAGGTATCCCGTTATAGTTTCGACAGAATATACTCGTTTCTGTGGGTTTCATAGTGATGCTGATTACTGAATTCGGCTAGGGTCTCTTAAAGCTTACCTACGTCTCTTGACGCAGTTAAATGTTTCCATTACGTTCCGATATACAGTCACGACTTGTCTATGTTGCAAGAGGGTCGAGAGTAAGTCGAGATACCTCTCGGGAGGTAGGTTTAATTAGGGATTATATAAGCAACGAAACGGTACTTTGCTTATGATCATTAATAATTAAAGCGTTTAGTCCCACCGGCCTATTCTCAATGCCTTTCGTTACTCCCTTCGATAAATTCATCAAATAAATCTCTGAGGAAGCATCTCTTCCATTCCAATACATAAAAAAATATAAGATTACAAAATAACAGACACGAAGAATTGATAATGAACGAAAGGTAAAAGTTATATCGTACATTTTAAAATGTAAAGAAATACTTTGATATTATGTTATTTTAGAAAAAAAGAAATGAAATATACAAAAAATATATCCACATTCATACATAAAATATTTCATATTTGTGTTAAAACTGATTCTTGTTAAAATTTTAATGTTAAATTTGTAACGTATTCTAATGTTAATTTAACATAAAGTTTATTTTTCTTTAGCCAAATTTTTGTTGCATAAATTATCTTTTTTTCTCTCTGAAAAAAAAAAACCTTTACGAAATTTAGCTAAAAAGAATAGGTATGTAAGCAGAATTATATTATGCGAATATTTTGTCTTAAATTTAATAATATTTAATAATTCTTAGTGTTAAAATAATACAATTTATGAATATAAATTAAATAAATAACATAAAAATGAATTACGTTTTAAAACGTAAATTGCAAGATAAAAGTAAATATATTGTAAAAGTAGAGGAAAAGCTTTTATGAGATATTGAGTTCATTTTGGGTAAATGCTAGAAGTTTATGAGCAGAATTTAAAAAAATAATAGGTCATTTTGAAACGAATTTAATAAACTTTAAGATAATGTTACATAAAATTTAATTTAAATTCTTTTTTTTTTTTAATTAAAAAAATGTAAAAAGTGAGCAAATCGCAAAGTCAAAAAAAATATGCTTCTAATATGAGATGCTCCGAGAAATTGATAGTAAAACGCAAAGTATATTAGTATTGTAAAACACTTTATTTAATGTTTCTTAAATACAAACAAATACAGCCAGGGTGCGCGAAAAATGAGTATGCGGATACATTATACCCAAAACTCGTCAAGGTAGTTGAAATCAAACATCACAGAAATAGGCACTCGATGTTCATTCCGGTTGTCCTTTTATTATTGTACAATAATATTTATACTTTAGCAACGATTTTCATTATGACATGGGAGCATGGATTATTTCATATTAGAAATGCCTTGAATATCTTATATTACGATTTCTACGCCTTACGATCTTATGATCATCAAATCTAATTTTTATAATTAAACAATTCAATATATCCCGTATTTTTCTATTATGACCTTACTCTATTACTGCATGAAGAATTTATTCCCAAATATTTATTTATTAAATAATAAACAATGTTTAAAGGATAAATGAAACTTGAAGACATCCAAATTCTAAAATCTTTTTTTACAATGACTACAAGCATGATCTAATAATGAATTTTCTACTAAATAGTTTTCAAGAGCAATAAATTTATTGAAACCAATAGATGGCGTCCATTAGTTAGCAGAAACGCCGCTATGTTACATTAGGCACCTGTCTCATAATAGGGGACTTTCCTCTATATGTTAATTTAACATATTATAAATACTATTTTACTGAAAAAATATATTTCCAGAATTTCTTTCTAAATTATGTCAAAGTATTATATTTTTTGTGTTACTTTTTACATAATATTTGTTTAATTATTACATAATGTTTTTAACTTTCTAACATTCATCTTGTGTTTAACACAAAAATTTTGTGGGTTTGGTGGGCAGTTTGGGATACGTAAAATATGTTAAATTTAACACAAATTTTCCAACTATACCTTCTCTACAAATTTAATAATTAAACCTGACAATCTTATAAGAATGCAACTAACATCAGAAAAATGCATCAAAAGACCGAAGTAAATTTCTTTTTTCAGAGAATATCCCTGCAAGCTCCATTTCTGCGACATGTTTGAATTTATTTTTTTATACTTCTTGTGCCAGAATTAGAGAAATTAATCTTCTCGCATATAGGCGTGTTTCTCTTTTCCGTTGTGGGGAGAAGAAATACGTAAATGAAGCATCCACCCTTCTCGTCTTCTATTTCCTTTTTCGTGGAGCTTCGCCGGTTGGTCTGGTCGGTCCTTCGCGCACACCCCGTCCGCTCGTGTTTACCTGCTGGTAAAACCATCGACCCGCGTACTCCGACATTCCGTACTCCTCAAGACGTAGACGGGGAGATACTTCAATTTGTCAACCGCACACGAGTGCTTTTTTCCTGAGATCCTGTCGCACTTCGAGAGGGCGAGAACAGCTCCCGCGATAGACACCAACGAAAGCCCTCCCTTTTCTCCCTTTGCACACTCAATGAGTAGTACCCTGCTCCTCCACTGTTTTTACCTTTACTGGTCTACAACTGACTGCAGACAATGCGATGTCGAATATTTGGAAGAGATACAATGACAATTTTTGGATAAGAAACTGTAGAATCAATTGTAACATCGAAAAAAAATGTACAATATCAATTTGAAGATAATAGGACAAAAGCTTTATTTAATCCTAAATGCTAACATACGTTAATTTCATGTGCAAGGGAGATCACTAAGCATTAAACTATGTCTTTTCTTCAGTAGTCAGCAGGGAATTCACACAATTTGCTATGCTAAAAGTTCCATATAACAGATCTCCAAGATTATCCCTAAAGACGTTTAAAAGATGTCTTAAGGACGTTTCCTAGAACGTTCCTTGGATAAAATGTGTTATATGGGGTTTAGAGTGGAAACAAGCTTTTAATTACATATCAATTTGACTCTTTAATAGTCAATATTATAACAGAGAGCGTGATAAATTGATTTCAATTTTAAGCAGTTTTGTATTATTATATATTTTATTAGTAATTATGAGGAGAATCCATACATATTTCAAAATTGAATTTATGGGCTTATTCTTTTTTTAATTTAATAATTAGGTTATTTTTATTTATAAAAAACTAATTATAAATATGTTATTATGAAAGTATGAAATATATAAAAATTTTGTGTTACATTAATTAAGAGTGGCCTATTTTTTAAAGAAAAACTTTTGTATTAATATTATATCACTTACAAGTCGATAACATTAACGAATTAGAGTGAATAATTATTATAAAATCACTAAAGGATGAAATATTTCTATAATTATTAATTCTGTTATTGAAAAATATTCCAATGTCATGACATGTTTTACAATTACCGATAATCCGATTGAGTAATAATGCATTATCGTATAGGAAATACAATATTTTTTTAGTGTGTCGATAGGAGATCGTATGGGAGAATATCATGAAATATATATTCCAATATCCATTATGTGGTTCTTACTGCAAACTCGCATGCAAGAACGCACATCAAGTACTAGATGTAAAGCTTGCATTGCATACAATAATCCGAGATCATGCTGGTTTGTCGGATTGCTGCCCACATTCGTGGTGGTTAAAGCGAATTTACACAATTCATTTTCATTAATATTTAAGATAAATTATATACAATGAGAGATGGATATATATAAATCAAGTATAAGAATAACAATTAATGTTAAAGGACTCCTTAATATTAAACAATATAAAAACTAGGATGTAAGAGGAAGTAGAAGTCAACTCGGTGCGCAAATATAACAATGGAAATGTTTATAAGTCCATTTTTAATATAAAAGTATAAAAAGATACATCGTATAAAATCGATACATGTTTCGACTTACTTCAAGTCATTTTCAATGGTATTAGTATAATTCTAATTCTGCAAGTAGTGCATCAACTATGGTGCTAACCATCCAACATCATAAAGAGGTTTCTTAGCTTCATCCCAGTTTACAAGTCAGAAAAAAACAAGTAATTCTTATAAAGTGAAGCTATAATAAGAATGAGAATGTCAAAAATATATGTGAAATTATTTTTCCTTTGATTCCTACTTCCCCTTACCATCCTGATCTTTATATTGTTAAATCAAGTATATAATATTTTTGAAAGAATTTATCAGACGCGAAAAATCACGAGCAGTAAACAGAGCGGAATAACTTTCTATTTCCATTCACCTGGAATGAACCATCTATCAAAATGAAATTATCTTGCACCGAAATAGTTTTTTAACATAACATCTAAATAATTGTGGATTTGTTCAATTATCGTAATATGAAATGTGTAAAGAAATTATAATCGTACACTAAGAGAAAAAATGATTGCAATTACTGTAATTTAACTATAATTTATAGTCACTTTCGGTACTAATTATATATCTGTTGACAGCTAGAACTATAAATATAGTACTATCACATAATAAGAATAATAATTAATAATATAAAAATGAAGCCTGTAACCATAATCATTTTACCATGCAATTATAATCACAAATATAATAATTAAACTAGAATAATTAACTAGAATAATATATGTACATTTTAATATTTAGATACATCAATTTCTTACACATAACTTTTTTATTTATTAAATATTTGAAATTCGAAATATTCTAAATCTACTATCAGAACTAAAATCCAAGCATATTCAGCTTTACGAGAAAGCATGCAACTAATTGTAGAAAAGCTAATGCCGAATAGGAGGAAATCGAATAATATAAAGTACACGTAGTTCAAATTGAAACTGTATCGCGTTACGGGAAGGGGCATCGAATATTCAACAAAGTCTTGTTTGCACGCGTTACATCCTCGCACCGCACCCGGACATTAACTACAACGCCTTGTAATTCCGATGCGAATTTGCTCGTACCGCGCAACGACCTCCGGAATGCGCTGGATACATTAAATTCCGGAGTTCGCTGGCAGCTGGTTTGCAGAATATCCACAGATCAACTCGTGCTTAGGAACTGGTTAGTTAAGATTTACATTGGAAAACCGCGGGAAGGATACTTCGAGTATCGGAGCATTAGAATCTCTGAGAAAAAATTAACTTACTAAGTAATTGAAATTAATAGTATAATTGTATAATTGCTTTTTAATACACACTTATTAATTACATACAAAACGAGCTACTAACTATTTGTGATCGCTGCAATAAAAAAACTTAATAAAGTGTATTATTTTAATTTTTTATCGTTTTGTCATGTCTTAATAAAATTTAGATTTTTTTCTTAATGTTTTTTCTAAATGTTATTTAATAAAATCAAGTTAATAAATCACAAATTATTTTTTTATTTATTAAGTACTTGAAATTTTGAAATAATCTAAATTTTTTTTAATAATTTAATTTAATTTTTTAATTTTTTAAATAACTATGTGTTTTCTTTACAAATTGATCTAATATTTTGTTCATAAAAGTATTAATAGGATTATCAAAAAGGGAGGAAGTAAATTAAAATGGAATTTGTATGTGTATATATTATATTATACACAACACACACACAACACACACACACACACACACACACACACACACACACACAAAACAGTATAATATAATATCGTTAATGTTTTCACTCGTATAAGTCTGAGAATGAATACGTACCTACTCTCGTATTCTTCCCATCATGTAGAGGTTTCCGAACTTTCTCGTCGAGTTGAATAAAACGGCGCGCACAAACTTTCATTTAGTCTTCAAAGCGATGAATAGTCCACGTGCGAGCAACAGACGATTGGTATTAGCATTGATGTAAAACTTTATAAACTTTTTATCGCCTTCCTTTCCTTAACTTTGCAAGAGTAAGGAAGCGAGCCCGGAATTATGTTAGAACGAAAGAAATAATAAAATTTTCGGGCGAAAAGATAAACGTTTTCCATTTATACTACTTCACGTAAACTTCTTTTAACAACTTGTATATTTTAATAATTTATATGGTCGAACGAAAATGCACGGTAAAAATGATTTTTCTTAACTATTTAAAAATGTAATTATGCGGAATATGCGTTCAAACCGATTATAAGAATATCAAAACTTTTTTACATAATTATTTTGATAGTCCAACAAAATTATTTTCAGATCTGTATCTATATCTGTATTTATATCGAATCTATATCTATCTAAATTCTTATATACTTAGCAATAAAACCGTTCTTATCGTATGTACGTAGTATATGAAAAAATTAATTCATTACGGTGTATATTGCAAGAAAAAAATTCATGATTTCTCATTTTCAATGCGATTGTAACAAGACAAGAGCATTAGTGCATCAGAATCGTATCACATGAGAAATTTCGCGTGATGCAGTCCCCAAATTGTCCCTGACTGTACGGGCGAGAAGGGAGAGAAGGCTTCTTCACGACCCCCGTGTCGTGTGCAGCATCGCGGCGACGCAACGCGACGGCCCCCTGGTATATCGCACGTCCGTATTCCATTATGTAATGGGCCATTGTACCGCGCAATCCTACCGCGGCGCGGGCGGACGGGATGGAGCAATGCCGTTGGGTGTCGTACAATACATCGGGGGTCGAGCAGGCAGACAAACGCGCGCGAGAGCAGGCACCGCGGTCTTCTCTTCGTTTCGTAATCAAAGGAAACGACCGCAAGCAGAATTATTAATAGCGTGAGATAGATAGGTAGATAGGTAGATAGAGAGATAAAGAGAGAGGAGAATCCATGCACGTTGCAATTCTCACGTAGCAGTGACGAATACTTCCCGTTCCGTGGTAATAAGTAAAACCTTCGGCGTATCGAATAAATGTGCCCCGAAGAACAGCATTTATTGATACCATCAGAATGTAGGCCTCGCACCGAGTGATAGTAATCTCGTCTCGTGTCCCTTGTAAATCTCGTAAACGCCTCACGTGTCTCTGACGAATACCAGCGAGCCGCTCATTCCTACATCTCTGTTGTAGTCGCTCTTTTGGGAAATCCGAAAGGAAACGTTTCGACCTATTCCATTCTACTTTTCGTGTCATTACAACATGCAATAATATTAAATTTTTATCTTGCCGTCGCGTCGTGAAAGCGGATTGACTGGCTCCTATAACGTCCTAATTGATTCTAATTTTCAAAACGTTTCGCTACATTGTCGATTTAGAATAAATCTTTATTATTTACAGATTTACGTTGCTCCAGTAATAATTCAATAGATTATTTCATAAAACTTTGTAGATTTTTAGGGAAGCTTCTGTTAAAGGAAACAGCATCCGAACTGGCATAGCATCCAAGTTGAAATTTGTGCTGTTCCTGACTGCGTATCCATACAGCATACATTCCAGCAATATTGCAGTAACAATTGTAAAGTAATGTTGTTGTAAACCTTCGTTCTATATGGGTAGTGATGATTACAATGAGATTTTAAAATATAAAACTTAAATTTTAAGCATTAAGAAATTGATCAATCATAATCAAGTATCCTCACATTCGATTATAATTGGTCAATCTCTTAGGTTTTAAAGCTTAAATTTTACGTCTTAAAATTTCATTGTAGACATCAGCATAAAACTTAAGTTTTAAAATCTTAAGGGGATTTTAAAGCCGTCTGTATTACCGACTAAATCGTAAGTTTTATATAACAATTACTTTTTTCTTCTTTTTCAGGATTAAAGTATACGTATTAATACGTGTCTGTGAGATGGAGTTTATGCCGAGAAAGACAAAAAAATTTTTCTTAAGATTTTAATTTCAAAATTTTTTGTCGTTTTCGACATAAACTCCACCGTCGTATTAATGCGTACTTCTTATAGTTCAATCCTGGAGAAAGATTTTTGAATCTGTAAAAGAGGAAAAAAGTAATTGCCACAAAAATTATAATTTAGTCGACATTACAGATAATTTTAGAATTCCCTTAAATCGTAAGAAATTAATCGGCTTAAAGTTTAATACTACACGGTGTAAGCCGTAAGAATGAATTCAGACATTGACAGAAAAGCAGAAAACAAAAAGCAGCAGCCAGAACTCGTGTCAGTAGTAAACAGTAAAAAAAAGCAAAAATTGTCGACTATCAGCGCGAGTTCTGATTGGCTGCTACTTTTCTGGTTTCTGCTTTTCTGTCAAGGTTTGAATCCATCTTAAAATCTTAACCAATTACAGTAAAGAGAATAATCGTCTATAATTGATTGTATCCTTAGGACTAAGGCTTACTACACCTATTATGTTTCAAGATTTATACGTCTTATTAAATTTTTCTATGTACCATGATCCTCCTTCGCACCAGAACATCCGTAACGCGTTACGTTAAGTACTAATCGTGAACTATAATAGTAAACCTACGTTAAACATTACGTTACGATCTTCTTTGTGCGTTAATATATATGTATACATAAGTTTACTTGTTACATACAGGCTTTATTTTACGATAAGTACTTAACGTAACGCATTATGGATGTTCTTGGATGGAAGATAAGATTCTTTGTACAGAGAACCTAACGTAAAAGCAGCTACTTTCGATATTGCCCGTCGTATTACGCTCACGTACCCAATTTCATTTCGTCGCGATGGACTTCATTGGTTCGAGCTAATTCACTCTCGCGTTTCCGCCCACCAACTCCCTAGACACCTTTATCGACGGCCGTCGTACGCCGACAAAACACTCGATGCGACGCAATCGACGAGAGATAAAAAAAAAAAGTAAAAACGCACAGGAGAGAAGAGGGAGAAAAAAATAAGGGGTGGTGGAAGGGAAGGTGTGTGCGAAGGACCGAAAGAGTAAAGCAGGAACGCGGACAAGAGGTGACAATTAAAGGTAAGGGGACGTGCACGGGCGCGTAAAGTCATTAGCCTTAATTGGAGTGCGCCGCTCGGCTGTCAGTCGTTGAATGGGTGACATACGTTTCGCGATATGTCCCGTCGTTCGTGTGAGAAAGACAGAGGTTACGGGACAGTAGAGACGCGGAGGAAGGGCCGCGCGAGGAAGGGCGAGGAGCGGACTGATGGGAAGGTAGAATGGCAGAGAGGAGAACCGTCCGGTACCGGTCTGCGGCCATTGATTTTGCCCGTATGCAGTTGCACATGCAATCTCCGTGTGCATACATCCCTCGCGGCCAAGTCGTTTTGTCGGGTTCAGCTCGCCGCGAGCGAGCGAGGGCGAACGCCCGCAATTAATTAAGCCTCCGCGCAATTTATATCGGCATTATACGCGCTGTTTTGCGTGCAAAAACCATTTACGGCGTACTCCCGATTGCCCTCTCGTCCTCTCGACCAGCCGACAACAACGGCGCGGGCCGAGGTTTTGCACGGCCCGAGATCGTTGTCGATACAACAATTGGGTCTGAATAGATGTATGTAATATATATACTCGAAATGCAGAAATGCGAAACTTATGTCGCTGTTATTGTACTCGAAAACGAGACGGAAATCGAGACAGACTAACAAAGGATAGTACATAGTTAGATACAATGTTTAATGATGTAATTAATAAAATAATAAAAATTAAAGATTATAAGAGAAGTATGTAGAGTTTTCTTAAAAGACTAAAGATTGATTTTAACATTTACAAAAAATGTAGTGTATAAACTATACGTTTAACAATATTATATTTAATGATTGTATATTTTAAAACTGTATAATATATATTTTAAAATTGTCTATTTTATATATATCAAATTTTTTGGATAAACAATAAAATCAATCTTTGATTTCTTAAAGGAAATTTCAGTGCAAGCGTCAAATAAAAATTCCATAATATTAAAACTGGAGCCAAATGAATACTTAATTTTTCTAACACTAAGATATTGCGTTTAATATTAACGTAAAATGAGGAACAGGAAAGCAGTTTAGGTATAAATATGAGAATCTTACAGTATAGATTTTATAATCCTTTCTGGAGGTTTTTAATATCTTCTGATAAAGAAAGCTAATTATTAGATCGGACAAATTTGAAAAGTTGTAGCTACCTGAAACAAAATCAATTTCAGAGATTATCATTATCAGAATATCGACGTCAACTTCGTGGTCGTAAAGGAGAGAAAGATTTTCTTCTGCTCCCGTTTTATACATTCTGGCAAATCATCCCGTGTCTTATAAACTTTTTCTCTTCGTTGCTCGAAAAACCAACATCGCATCAGCTGTTAAAAATGTTAGTTACCAAAACATTTCTAATTCTCGATACATTTTGCTCTTTTTATTCATTGTTTATCTCGACACATTATTGCGTTAGAATTGTAGAAAAAAATTTTTGCACAAAATATTCGTACATTGTGCATCCAATAGCGTATCAAAATGATTTCGATAATGCAGTCGTGCGCATTTCTGCGCTCCCAATATGCGTGTAGATGGATAGATTTGACCGCGGGAATAATGCGTGAGCCGCCGTTAACTCTGATGGATAGGCATGAATGCGTACGGACTTCGTGATTCACGAATCTGCTGGATTATCCCTCGTTCTCCCAGTATTCCGAAATAACGCCGTATTAGAAACTAACGTCATCGCGAATCGATCGATCGATCTCTTTTTCTCTCTCCGCGTTCCTCGCAACATTTTTGCCGGTCTCGTGCGTATATTAAATATTATATCGAGCATATTCTCGCATATTAAATTTATCTTGATAGCGTGCACGGAAAGAACAATTTTACTGAAGTACCTGTATCTAAAAATTAGATACAGATCTCTGCAAGTAACTTTGTTACACTATCAAAATAATTATACAGGACACTAAATTAATTATTAGGATATCAAAACTTTTTACAGCGTTGCTTATCACGCTTGAAATTCTTACTTTCTTCATTATTTCAATATTCCAACAAAATTAATTTCAGATTTGCATCTAGCTAAATTTTTAGATACTTCAGCGAAACTATTCTTTCCAATTGTTACAAATTATGAGCAAATAAACGATAATTATTTTCCGAACTAAACCTGGCTTGATTTTTATATACTTCAGTGAAATTATTCTTTCCATGTGCTTCACGCTCATACGTTATTATTGTGAATCATCCTGCTTGAATTTCTGCTGATACGTTGAGGATTCGGAATATCGATTATCAGGATAATCACAGGCAGCAACGTGGCACGGCAGTGAAGAAAAATCCCAAAACCGACATGCACGCGTGCGTTCTCGTAATTAGAAAAAAGATACAAGCCCCTATTACCGTCCAGTGGAATTCGCTTGCCTCGCACCGCGCTTTCAAAGGCGTGCCTGTCTTCTTTTCTCTGTTACATTATAGCGAAATAGCCACTCCGTTCTTTCCGGATCTTCCTCGTGCGCCGTTTTCTTTCGTACATGGCCAAGCCATCGGATGCATTACACAGAGGCAGATCGTGATGCGAAAGAGTCGGTATCCAGAAAGATTGCATGATACAACTTGTATGGTGCTGCAACGACGTATGAGCCGATATAAACTCGTTCGATACGACTCGAATAACTCAGAATCAGCATTCTTACGCCGGATATCGCGAATGAGCGCGTTATTTGATATTACGCGGTCGTACGCCGCGAAATGACTTCCGCCAATCACCGATTGCACGTTGCATTGGCGACGAGTACCAAAAAACGATGCGCTCTTGCGTATGTGGTTTTTTTACGGTGTGAAATTCTATAAAAAAAATAAAGAGAGAGAGAGAGAGAGAGAGAGAGAAAACGTCGGATGCGTCGAAACGACCACACTGTCACGTTTTTACGATCCGCGACGCTCGCGCGCTTACAGTTTTGACGGTCTGTTTTTCACGCCACTCATTTTTCAGAATTGTTGCGTCCGCACGAGATAATTATTTACGTGCGATGAATGAAACAGAGAGTCGCTGAATCGGTCGGCTGAAATTTGCGAACGACTTTTCCCTTAATATAAAATATCTTTAATAATTAATGATTAAAATAAATTTGTGAATTCTTGAATTGATTATTACCACATTTAGAAAAATGTTATATATTATATTTATAATATGTAATTTATAAAAAACATAAACATAATTTTTATAGAATCATATAATTATTATACAATTTTTATTTGTACACATATTTTAAAAATATGTAATAACCTCTGCGATCTCTATTGCAATCGATTAGAAACAGCGAAGAGAAAATTATCTCTATAATACATACATATTTTTTCTAAAGATCTATACGTTTTAAAAAGTCTATGTATATTTGAAAAACTTTAAGAATTATATGTATTTATGATATATTTTTTGTCATTTCTATTAATATGGATTTAAAATAATGAAACTCTACCTATGTTTTTAAAAATGTATATTCATATATTTTAAAAAAACATTAAAAATAAATGTATATGTGGTGATCTTTATCATCCATATAAATATGAATTTGAAAACAACAAATAGAAAATTCTAATTACATTTATTTTTCAAAATACAGTAGCTTTTAATATTTTTCAAAATACATAAAATATATATGTAGAATTTCCTATTCGCTATTTCAAATCCATTCAGAGAGGACAAAGATTATCAGATGTATATATATATATATAATATATATTAATGCTATTCATTGTACCAAACTTGATGCGCTTCCGTGATTACGTTGAGCTAGTTGCACATTAACAATTGATGATTAACAATTTAGATAAATTGAAAATTTCGATGAATCGCGAGATTGACTAGGTTGGATAGAAACACGATGCATTTATGAGATAGATTGCTACCGCAATTGTTAGCTACATGCTACCTAACTAAAAGCTACAGTATTTAACGCGCCATTGCGTCACGAACACATTACTTTCGCTAACGACGCCTCGCGTTACAAATTTAGATATTTCCATTGCTTTTCGCGAAACTAGGAACTCCCTTGTCCACAGAATGGGTTTGGAATCGCGCGGTGCACCGGCGCACAAAACCGAACGTGTCGCTTGCAAATGCAAAGCGATAAAGTAAAATGTCATGTAGAGTACCTCAGAAGTTGCGCGCTACCTGCGAATTGCGGAGGGTAGAAACTAAAATTACTGTTGTTTCGATGCCAACACGAACAAATAAGCTTCATATTTATTTACGGGGAAATAAAAGTGTCAGGGAAATCGGAAACGTTTTTTAAACTTTTGCGTAAATAAAGGAAACAGTAACTTAAGTGTCTGTTAAATTTACATTTTTATCCTTTGTGTCACGAATTTTTATAGCAGACTGACGTTTTTGAAACTTTGTACCTGGATAATACATTTTTTAAAAAGCACAAATTTTGACTACTTATTTAATTATAGTAATTATGTAAATAAAAATTTATGGTTGCTTATTTTTTTAAACGCTTATTCATATTCTAGGGACTTTACGAGAACAAAAATTCAGTACTTAATATCAAGAAATTCATCAAAATAATTAAAAACTAGACGAAAAAAGGTGAGACGCTGAATGTCCCGTCATGATGCAAAGGGTTAACGTGATAATTAATTTGTAAAACGTGTTAACAATTAAAGAAGATGTGAAAGGAGATGAAACTTCCGTTAAATTCAATCTGCGCAAATGACAATGTATTTACGGTGAAATATTTAAATAAATTCTTGTTAGAGAGAAATCGCTAATCCTATTTCAAGTTTTTCGCAGGCTCTGGAGAATAAACTCGTCAAACGCGAACGTTTAAAGCGGGAAACGTTAATAATAAAGGCTTCATTTCGTTTCGTTGTAGTTAGCCGTAATATGCAGTTTGCTGTCACGTTCCGCGTAAATGGAAAAGTTGGGATGGAATATAGACATTCGCGTTGCCTCAGGAAAATTTCGCGCAGTGCTTAATCAAGCATATAAATTGCGACAATGTAATCGAAAGCATCGTACAATATGGATTTACGATAATAGAAGATGTTATCACGCTTAAACCATGCCATTAATCAAGTGTTCCTATCAATGAATACAATTTATTCTTAGCGTATAAATTGTTTTATATATAATTTATACACAACAGTTTTGTATTTAATAAATAGTAAACGAATTGCAGTTTACAGATTATGCTTAAATGATATAAAGGCTCAAAGACGTTTAACCTTCTTCTTAACTGCTCGTAACTTTCCGCATTATTCGCATAATCTCCGCATAGCGGACAGGAATATGGTAAATTAGTACTGTGCCCTTTGGATACTTTGTCCGTCCGGCGCCTTCATTAACTACAAGCGAAAAATCGCAAGTATAATTACTTCGGTAAAGAACCTTAAGACAAAAAGAACTAAGGACAGAACGGAACAAGATTTTGACGTCAACTTTACACAATCGCAAAATTTCAACCCTCTGTTATACCTTCTTTCTACTGTAATAGCTTCTTAACACACATTATTTTCCTAAAGTTTTACATTAAAGATTAAAAAAAAATTTTAAATATAAAATTTCTTTTAACATATTTTTAGAAATTCGAGTATTCTACTAAATATGCGAATAAATAGTTTTCTTATAAGCTTAAAAATATTTGATTTCTTAATTCTGGAATTTTTAAATTACTCGACGTTACTCGAATTTCTGATTTTTACACAATTACAAAATTTCAGCTCTTTGTTACATCTTTCTTATTTTGCTTATAGCTTCTGAAGTTCAGATTTTTTTTATTCTTGTAAAATTTGAATTAAAATCCTCAAATCCTGAATTATTAATTTTTCTTTATTTTGAAAATTTGAGCGTTCCATTAAAGACGCGAATAATTATTTTTTGCATAAGTTTTGAAATGTTTGAATGATTGTTCAATTCTTGAATCTTTCAATAATCTCTTTGAATCTCTGATATTTTCTTCAAAAGTCTTAGATACTGACTGGAGCCTCTTTTTCTTTAATCCGCAGATTCCCATATTTTAGATCTGAATTATTCATTTTGCGACGTTCTTGAATCTCTGATTCTTACACAATTACAAAATTTCAGCTCGCTTATGTCTTTATTGTAATAGCTTTTCAAGATCTTATTTTTATAAAGTTTTAGATTACGATTTCAAATCTTTAAATATAAAAGTCCCTTTAACATACCTCTTGAAAGTTTGAGCATTCCGTTAAACATGCGAATTATTTTTTTACAAGTACAGAAATGTGAACGATTCTTCAATTTTTAAATCTTGAAATAATCGTCCTTGAACTCTCGGAATTTTCCTTTATAGAAATCTCATAGATACTGATGCATCTTTTTCCTTAATTCGCAAATTTACATATTTCGATATTTGAATTATTCATTAAAATTTTCGCACTCTGAAATTTCACTCGAATATTCCATACAGCAAAACTAATTACGTTCTGAATGGATCGCACGTCGTGCTCCTTCGCCTTTACAGCGGTACGATGATGTAAAGGAGCTCAGTAGTCGAACATTTTACACGCGGCTGCGCAAGACGCACTCTCGAGATAACATAATATCTACCCTCTTGCACGGGCCCACGTCACTGGATGCGTGTAAACACGTGTGCGTTTCTATACGTATACGTGGTATATATCGCACGTTTTCTCTCTCAAGGAGACCAGAGGGAGGCGGATCGTAATGCCAGGCGTTAATTTGCACTATGGCCTTAGCGGTGGACTTAGAACATCGTAATTCACGAAATACGGTTGACAATAAATATACCACAATTAAGCGTTGCGTATTATGCTGTTCCTATCGTCGGTCGTGTTCGAGTTTGTGCACATATAACGATGTAATATTACTTTTGATTAACCGGCTTCTTACTGGACTGCGGCGTCGCGAAATCAGGTCGCACTAACGCCCGTTGCACCGGCCGGCTCGTGCATTAATATGAAGGGCATGTCACCTCAATTTCTTACTGCACGTGCCGCTGCTGCAAAACGATCGCACGGTTCTAAAGAATGCATCGCGTCGTACATATTACAAACTAGTTTATTCGCTATTGTATTAAATTATGCATAACATCTGACCAACCCCCGTCCGTTGCGCAACGAGAGAAGAGTCCCGAATATCATCCCTTTCGATTTTTGCGTATGCCATAAGCCGGTGAAAATCTAATCTGTATACAGATGTTTAGTATTTAATCTCAGGATATTATTTTTCCCTTTATTAATCTTTTACATATATAAGACAGTAAAAATATCACGTTGACCAAAAATAATGAGCATATAAATTGCATCTCTGGCTTCTATTATATTTTATATATGAATTATCTATAAATATTAAAAAAATTTGACTCGTAGCCCTTAATGTTTATTTAAATTGTTTATTCGTATTTTTTAACATCCTTAACTAAAATTTCCAAAGCAATCAAAATAACTGATTTGTAATTTTTGTTAATTGTTCAAAATAATCTTGCATATTCTGAACATATCTTTTATTTTTATTCTGCATATCTTTCATGACTTTTGTTGCAATATGTAAATGATTAAAATTATCAATATATCTTCTTCTTATTTTTCAAAAGATATATATATGTAGTAGATTTAAATAGTAGAAATTAATTACTGGCATGAGAGGAAAGTGTTTGACATTTGTGACTATAAATGTATTATTAAAATAATTATGATTAAGAGGTCTCTAATTTCATAGTTATTACTGCTACATTTATAATTGTTTTTGATCTCAACTATATATTTTTGGTATAAAATTATAAAATTTATAATTATCATCTCTTCACTCATTTGTGTTTATAATAATTATTATCTATTCGCTCATTTGTACACTGAGAAAAAAAAATTGCTGTTTCAAAAAATATAATTATAAAAAATAAATTAGTTGATTCAACTAAATGTGGCAGTCACGGGCTGTCAAGCAAATATTTGTTAATTCCAAATAACATATTTTAAGTTACAATATTTTGTTAATCTAAATGTACAAATATTTGAACTAAATAATCATTACGAACAAAACATATTTAGTCAGGTTAACAATTTTTTTTTCAGTATATTTATAAGAATTATTATTACTAATAGCGATAATAACAATAAAAATGGAGCTCCTAACCATGATTATTTTACCTTGTAATTATTTTGTGAATATCAAGTATTTTTCCCTCAGTGTAGTTCTAATGTTAAAAAGTATCTGTGTGCACGTTTGAATTTTGTAATTTTGTTTCACACACACTCTCCTTCTCTCAGTTATCTCTTTTTGTTTTTGATATATTTCTTATAAGAGATAAGTCACATGAGTTATCGATAGGGAGAATAATAAAATATTCTGTCTTGAACAAAGATAATATAGGCCGCGAGGGTTTTCAGCGCAGAAGTTACGGATGAACTAGTTCCTCGCAGCTTCCCGAAATCAGGTCACCATGAGGATGGTTCCACGCCAAGGATGAACATATCGAAGTGATCAAATTGGTTGAACTCCATTTGCTCTGCCTTCAATTGAATTTGCAGGAGTTAAACGGCGAGAGCTATTTGAACTGTATTTACATATTTTAAACGTGTGACAATTCGAGATTCGAGAATCGAGTCGAACAATGAAAGAAACACGTTATCATTTATCGAACAGATTAAAAAGTGTCCAATTTAAACATTGAATTTACGTTATCGCAACATCCCTCGTTCTCCATAAAAAAAAAAATGCAATTACCGAGTTTGTTACCGCGACACGCGTCAAATTACAAGCTGTGTGCAGATTCTTCGGAAAGTTTGCAGCAAATTTTTCTCCAAGTATAGACATTCAAGCACGACTTTTTACATAATCTTCTCGTTCTCGATATTAAACATCTAGTTGAACTAAACTATCGAAGCTTCGCTCTAAAGTGACGCGCGATTGCGAAGCTGCATGGGAAAGGAGATTTTGTTATTTATTCGCGGCTTTGAGAAACCCTCTCGTTCGCCTGAATTGTAATTTTCCGTCAAGCGTAACGAAAAACCATCGACGCATTGACTTCGGAAACAACAGCGATTTGTCTTAGTTCAAATTCTACTGTCTGCGACTGAAAGGTTCGGCGCGAGATAGGTAAGTCTGGCGTATTCTACGTACTCGTGTCTACGGGACGTGACTGGTGCTCTTTCCGCCGTGGGGTTTATACACCTTAGCGTTTGCCGTTGCAATGTACACGACTTACATCCGTGCGCTTTGGATGCGTGCATTCTCTCTGTTTCTTTCTTCTTACCCCCGCCCCTCCGCTTCCAGCCACGAAGACGAGGGAGGGCGTCGTGTTTTGCAACAGGGTGCTCTTCACAGCACAATACTGATGGACTGCGAGGGCGGAGCGGAGCGAAGAAGACGAAGTCAGCCAAAAGGAGGGTGGTGGAAAGCGCCGAAAAAGTGGGTAGAGCTGCTGTGCATGGTCCATGCCAGGGTGGATTCTGTGCTTGTGAAATAGTTGCTAATGCTTATCGATCTCGGTCTCGGTTGTCTTTCTCCCACCAACCATCATGTCCCCCTTTCGCATTCGCCATTTTTCTGTACGCTCGTCTATCTTTTTCCACTCCGTACGCATGCGGAGCAATGGAAAGGAAGGAAGGAAAGAAAGAAAGGCAAAGAGAGAGAAGAAAGCGAGATCTTCTCTTCTCTTTCCCACTTTTTCAATTTTTTCCTCCACGAGATATTGTACATCTTCTTTTTTATTTTTATTCTTTATCTTATTTTGCGTGTGATTACGTTCACTTTAGAACATATGATCTGAGCGTACGGATATTATTAGAAAACTTGTTTGTCTTGCATTATTGAAAAGGAAAAAAAAAGTGCGGAGAAAGAGGAAATATCTCAAACTACCCGGATATCTCATTTCTATTCTTCATACTACTATATCTCGGAGGAATTTGTTGTAGGAATCAATGTCGAGTGCATCGGCTAAGATAGCTCCGGAAATCTGATATGCAAATCCGCCGTTACCCGATAATACAAGAGATATCCTGTGGTGATGCTACAAGCCGTATAATAATGATCGATGTTTAAGTAATTTATGGGCCGAACTGAGCAGTTAAACCAATCGCTCTTTCCGGCATATTTATGTGTTCCTTATAACGCTTCTTCTGTTTATCAATAATTATGTCCGTTGTTTTCTCTCTTTGCATTATTTTCTTTTGTTTTCACCATTTATTTTCAATGCTTAAAATCTCTATTTATCAATTATAAATATTTTTTGTTTATAACTGTTGTATTAACTCTTCGGAATCGGCGATGACTATATTGGATCCATTCAGTTATAAATCTCTTTAAAATATCTCTCGAAAATGTCGAACAATTGATTTTTTTTTATGTTACGTCTGGATTATTCTGATTAAAATTTACTTACAACTAGTATTAATTGTTTTTTTTTTATAGTCATTTTAATTCCTTGAAATTAATTAACACCTTTCAATTAATACAAATTAAATAGGTCTTATACTGTGTAGGAACTGTGTTACAGATTTTGGCGTCAGCTCCGGAGGATTAACTCGCGATTTACCGCGAGTGCAGAAAACTGTGTATCCCTTATCTCTCGTGTCTGCCCGAACTGAGCGTATTGTGTTGAGCTAAAGGAAATTTTAAGCGCCGTCAGCTGTGAGGGATTACTCAATGATATCGAACTCACGTATTCTAACGAAGAACAAAACAGAGTTTGAAGATAGAGACGCAACGTAGACAATTTCTACATCAAGTATTACATGTGATCTTGGCAAAGTGCATCTTTGAATGTACTTGGTTAAACAATATTGCAAACTTCGCATAATAATGTGAAAATACAATATCAGAATATTCATGGATTGCAGTAAGATACATGGAAATCATATGAAGGAAAGATGTGAATCTATTACGATCAATTCTCTTCTTTAATTATCAATTTTTGTTTGCCGAAGACTCAAATTGAAGCTGAAATGTTTGATTAATTGATATTCGCAATTTTAATTTTATATGTCGTTCAGTTAGTCAATACATGTAATGTAATATATAATATCATCCATTAGAGTTTTATTATATAAAAAATTGCCGATTGTTTGCCGGCTATCAACGCCTCTTTTAATTGTTAATTTGTTGTTGATTCTTATCTTAATTTTTTTATTATCCGTAATCTTGAAAATATGGCTTTCATACATTAAGGTTGCATGTATCACATCTTAAATCATTACCAAAAATATAAAAATAGATTATCTTATTATTTCGAGTATATAAAATTTACGTAAATCTTTAAATTAATTTCAAGAACATAGCATTTTTCCTTTTTTCTTATTATCTTACTTTTTATCCATGTTTATAATATATCCCCGCGTTTAATAGTATTTATTTATTAAAATATCGAGTATTCAAATCGGCTGTAACATGCATGTAATGCATATAGAACTGATTTGACAAATCAAACTGATACAATAAGGTTTTTATTCATTTAAATTAAATTATTACGAGCGCGATTTATATTATTTTTATATAATTATATACTACATAATATAACAATATATAAAAATATCGATATAATAAATAAGCTTATTTAAATTAAGAAAACAATTAGATTTATCATTATTATTATAAGAAAACAGTCAGACATCGTCATTATTTCCTATCTGTTCTTCATATTTAGAAAAATAATTTATAATAATGTGGATATGGACATTTTAATCTATAGCATATATATGGTGTACTTTCTTTAAATTTTCTTTTATTGTATAGTTTTATATTATATTATAGTATATTTTTTTGGATGTCTTCTTTCTACTCATTATTATTTTATAAATGTACAAAAATGTTTAAAGTATTGGAATATTTATTTGGAATATGAAAATCACGTAACAATGAATAAACAAATAAAGCAAATATTGAACAGACTACAACATGGTCATTTATTTAGGATATGATACATCAAAGATACTCGAGGCGTCGATCCCACTCATATTACGCGCTTTTCGTGTTTAAAGAGCCGAAATAACTCCATCTACTGATGTATATCGAATTATATAATATTTGCCTATGATATTTGTGGTGATTAGAGGTGTCTTCTTCTTCGTTATATTTGGTAGAAGCACACATATATTGTATTCACCTACAATTATTATTTTTAATATATATTTCTTTTCTTTTTTTAAATAGGTTTTTTTTTAGGGATTTTATTTGTAAATTTTTTGTAAATTTTTGAAAATGTAATAATGTAGAATTAAAATCCTCTAAAAATGAATATTGATTATTTCTAAAATTGTTATTTTGTAAACTTATATTTATTTAATATTACTCTTATATATATTTCATATTGTATTGATTTAATTCATATA
The DNA here is from genome assembly GCF_000204515.1 of Acromyrmex echinatior. The sequence goes on along the minus strand of NW_011626995.1, from coordinate 152,307 downwards.
TTGATAATTTAACTATTTAGATTTGTTCTAAGAAAAATATATATGCGCTCTTAGCAACGACACGAACAATTTAGTACACTTTAAAAAATATCGGATGAATTTAATACCATGTTGCATATAATTTTTAATGTGTTGTTTGTATTAATATGAAGGTACAATTTTTTTATTGATTTAAAAATTATTTAATTTTTTCTTTGTTTTAATTTGTATATAAAATCGCGCATTGTGATATTATTTATAAAGATGATATTTATTTACAAAGATAAGAAGAAAGTAGCATTACAAATTAAATTACATTTTTTATATACTAATCTACTAATAAAACTCTAATAAATGTTCATACAAAAGTTCATTTGGATTCACTTATTCGTTTAAAAATTATTTATCTAAAATCGCAATAAAATATGGTCATGTATTGCATAAGTTAATATAAATCGAATTATTTGTTATTTTTATTTGTGATTAGTTTCAGGGTATATTTATAACTAAAATTTTTTGGCTGATATTGACTTTCTAGTTAATACTTTTAGCTGATATATACAAAATCTTAAAGAAAATGTATTATACGTACATTAAAAAATTCAATTGAAATAAAAGTCAGTAATTTTCAATAAAAGTCTAGAATTCACATAGATTCGAAAGTTTATGTAGTTTATGTTATGTCATAAATAGATTTATATATATATATATATACTTTGCATTGCGAAAGAAAACAGGATTATTCGATACATTTATTACATTAAAAAATTTTGTTCAGTTGCACCTCATAATATTACTTTTCGATAATATTGTCGACATGTTGGTTACAGGTCTATATTTATCACAATCTATATACCCTATGCCCTTCGCCTCTGTTCAAGAAGCGTACTTTAACAAGCGATTACGGTAAACTTGAAGTGTGCTGTCAGCTTGATAGCGTACTAGTAGATTATTCAATAATATCGGATATACGTCTGTTTAACTAAGAGCGAAGTGGGGTATGATGATAAATATGCCACATTGGCTTTCGACGTTGAGACACGCGCTTTCCCCATTTATTTTCACATTGAGGCGAATTTACCGTCTCCAGTTTCGCGATCGTACGTACTTCCTTAAGTCGATACACTGTATATTGTGCGCTCATGAAAAATGATTCGTACGTTATACATATATTTCTGAGGGCATTGCACCTTCGCATTTAAATCACTCGTCTGAGTCAGCCTCAAGTCGGAATCGTACGAATAGCTTGATTAATCGTTTGGGAATCAAGCAAATTCGCGGTTCTGACGTCTATACCTTTATACTGTGAGCTACGTGGATAGTAACCTTTCGATACATGAAACCGTGTCGAGATATTTTTAGGGGCTATGATATTTAGATTATAGCCTTTGTAACCCGTTGATAGCGTGTTTTATTTAGCCCTCAGGCGCGGTGATGTCATATTTCAGTCTTCCCTTTATATGGATATTTGTATTTTTCAGCCTTTACTCATGAAACATTTTATGTTATACATATGTTTGATGTAAATTATTTTTCTCCTGATTAATAATTAACATTGAGCTCAAGTTAATCTTCACTCATGAATCGAAATAATATCTTTTTATGATTGAAACAGACATGAGCAGGAAAATAAAAAATTAGTAATTCTACTTTTGATATAAATGTACATTATATTTATTCCGTATTGATTTTTAATGTTTTAATATAATTTATATTGTGTGTTTTATATTATCTAGTATTTATATTGATTTTCTATATTATTTCAATATTTAATTTTCGGATTTGACGCCAAAATCTGTAATCATTTATTAACTCTATAAACTCATTTAATTTATGTTAAGGGCCTAATTAATTTCAAGGAACCAAAATTAATACTGAGTATGTTTTAATAAGAATAATTGAAATTTGCAGATATAAAGTAAAGGAAATTGAATTTGACTTTTTGCGCCACAAAGTGATTCATAATTAAGTAAGTCCAACAGATTTTGGAGAGGGTTAGATAATTTAATAAAATCATTTTTAATCAGAGAAAGAGAGAGTGAGAGAAAAAGAGAAAGAGATAAATAAAATCTACAAATGAGAGACGAGACCCTTGTGAAAACTCACACATCATTTAGATATAGTAATCGAAATATTAAAGAGCATTTTTCTGCAAGAACAGTATAACACAATGAATTATTACATCCTTGTTGTTCGCTAACTTGAATAAGGATGAAATAAAATTTACTTGTTATATATAGAGACTGCACACAATGGAAGAAATATTAGCAAAAAAAATAAATAAATATCAAGATTTCAACCTATAAGAAACTAATTATACCAAGATACGCGATTTCTGACGGGTTGAAATCTTAATATTTATTTCTATTCGTAATATTTTTTCCATGGTGCGCAGAGCCTTACACTGTATCTGCTGGGAAACGTCCAAAGTATGAATACCGAGAATTTAATTTAATTCATTCTTTTATTGGTATTTTTTTGCATCTTTTATTCCTCGTTCTTATTATCTCCAGAATCATGTTCTTAGTTAAGACACGTGAAACCCATTTTCGAGCGTGGTAGAAAGTAGACCTAACCGCCGAAAAACCCATGCGTTTTACAGACAACGCGACCAGCGGGGTTTATTCCCGCGGTGCAACATAGAATAGAGAATGCTGGGATGGCGCTTTAAATCCTCCGGAGGCAGCAACATCCTTCCGGTGAAACAGGTCGACAATAAAAATCCGGCGCACCGAATGTAAAACCGGGTGGGATCGTCGGAGCTCGAAAAAAGCGTAACCCTCCGTCTCTCTTTTTCTTTTCCTACCTTTCGCGACGCACCTCGCCTTTCCCTTCTTCCTCCAAAAGCGAAATTTACACGATTCGCTCCTGATGATCATCCCGAGCGAATTATGCGCGAACGAATTCGTTGCATGGAACAAATTCTCGTTTCGGACACATTGTCGGGAACGAATTTACCCAATGCAGATATTCTACCGCGATATTAGCACTGCTAGAGATATAGTTTAAACATTGCAAAATGAAGATATATGGGATAGATTACGAAATCCACGTACTGTATAATAATTGCATTAGTATAAATAATTGCATTAATTGCTGCGTATATAACGTATTATATCTTATATAATGTACATAAATCTTATTACGACCTTAATACTCGAGTGTGAGACAAAGCTCTTTCATACTTATTGCATGAGATTATTACGTAAGGTCAAACGAAGTGATACAGAAGACGTCTTCACCGGCCTTTCTCTCTCGCAGATTGTTCCGAGATTTATTCAAGATACATACTGTTAAATTTATAACGTCAAATTATGTTACTTTTAATTATTTCTATGGGTCGGCACTGCTTCTATTCCACATATCTCGTTTAGTTAAAACAAACAGAGTTAAACAATTAAATTCTAGGAAATGTATTAAATTTAGTTTATTATTTATTAAGTGCATACGTTAATATGGACGTTGTTTATGAAACTACCACAGAAATAAATTGTTTTACATTTTGACATATATGAACATTGAAATATATTATTTGACTTGAAGTTTTTGGGTTACCATTACTTGTTTGGTGAACAGCGTAGAAATTTATCAGAAAAAAATCTTTTATCACCAATACGAGCATATGAGTAGTTGAAGAATTTCCCACAAATTAAAATCAAATAATCTATTTTTTTTTATTGGATTATCTTACCAAATTGTTATTTATCAGTAACGTCATCATGAACAATTTTATTCTGGTAAAACAAGTTTAAACTTACTGATCTGTTTAAATTTTAAACTGTACGAAATTTTTTTGGGTCAATATTAAAAGGTTTTAAAACAATTTTCACAGAAAAAAGATAATTAAATTAATAAACAGTCATCAAATATCAGAGTTAGTAGGGTTAATATTTGCAAAGAATGTTTTTGTTAAGAGCAACTTATACAATTTTGTAAATAAAAAGTAAAAAAATTTTATTGTTTTATACTTTAAATAATATTTTCTAAATAATATTTTCTTCTTCACTTTTATCATCAACGTTCTAAAAAAAGATAAATATAAAATAGAAAAATTACTATATTTATACACAATGGACTATTTAAAGATGAGAAGGTTTTTATTTCCTGAAAATTTAACTTTTTAGAACTTTTTAGACTTATTTGCATTCTGTGAAAAAAAATTCAATTATTATTATAGCGGTAACATAAAACATGTTAAACCAAGAAATCCGATAGAGTATAATGAACGAAATTCTACCATCGCGCAATGCTTTTGTAATTGTCTCTTTCGAATGTATTGCTTATGCGATCCATTCTCGGATCTCTCTGGCACGACGGTGAGCCGTGCAAATTCGGCTTAAGTTATCACTCACCATTTTGTTAAACGTAGCCGTTCTTTCCCGACTGTACCGTCGCTGACTCTCGCCAGCAAATTTCGCGCAATATATGAAAAGTACGAGAGGATGCAATCGGTAAAATTCTGCTGTCGTTGCCGATTTGTCCGTCCAATAAAATCCTACAAAATGAAACGAATGGATTCGCGACTTATCCACGTATCGATGGTACTTGACGTATTCCCGAGCTTTAAGCTGCAGTCTCGATTACAGCTGTAATTGAAAATGTCGCTAATTAACGGCAATTATACTTATTAAGTACTGTATTTATTAAGTATTTATTTAGAACAGCTTGATTTATTAATAGTACTTCTTGATTTATATAAATACACAGAAATTGAATCAGGGTACAATAAGGCATAAAGGATAACTTTTAGCAGATTATCCTTAGTGTAAAATCAGGTCTTAATACGGAATCCTGATAGGTGCCATATCAGGCACGTAAAGCAATTTCTGATAGGGACCTGAATAGATTTATGATAAGAATCTGATCTTTCAGCCCTGTCAGATTACAATCGGAAAATTGCGTTCCTGATATGCAATCCTCTATCAAGAGATTCTTATCAAGACCTGACTATATACATTAGGAATAACCTGCTGAGGGTCTTAATTGCACCCTGATTCAATTTATGCTCGGGAGAATTCGTCGTCAAATACCCAGCTGTTCGAGATTAAGTTAATTCTTCCGCGACCGAGATTGCGAATCTCAGTTTGTAAACTTTATTTAACACCCGTCGTTCCGAATGGAAAAAAGAACTTTATCGGATTGGAGTTGACGGGACTCGGTTGACGACAAATCGCGCCTAATCACGCAAGTAGGAACAACCATTGTGTACCGCGTTAACGCGATTTCATCCACCAAACCCGTTCTGCCGTTATACCGGAAGCAAGAAACCTGCTAAGTCAATTTCAGCGAATAGAGGATTCTGATCGAGTTTAATCGCGCGCGTACCGACAACCGTAACGTACCGGCTTTCAGTAGACAAAACATCTCTCTGTTCTGGGTAAACAGGCTTACATCTAATTGCGCCCCTCCACGCTACGTTGTACATACGTCCGACTGTAAATGCGCAACTTTAATCGTATCATCTCCTTATGCAGCAGGGCGAAATCCTGCAAACGAGATGCGCGAGTAGAAACGTCGAGTGCGGGAAAGAAAGAAAGAAAAAAAAGAGCTCGTCAAAGAGAATCCTCTTAACGAGCCGCACTTGGCCGGCCGGCCGGTCGGCAAACTCGGAGAATAACGAGACTCTATATTTTGCTGCATTTCGGTGCAACGTTCGTTGTAACGCGCGTGAACCTATAATTCAGCGAAGCCGAATAACCAAGATTACGTAAGTCTTTTAATGCTGGGACTGAGAGACTAGTGTGGAAGAAACATGATTTTTAGAAGAAAATTTTCTTTTATTAATTATAAAACTCTTTTTGATAATTTTACGCCGCGAAACGTGTCACACCTACGTCTAGTCGCAAAACATTTTATTTCATCCCTGGTGTCGCAATTTAGAAAATCCATGCCAGTCATAAACGGCACTGTCACATTTAATAATGGATTTATATATTTCATGTATGAAACTGTCTAAAGTTTCTATCATAATTAGAAGAAAGCAACTATCATAATTAGAAGAGGAATAAATATTTATAATTAGAGAGGGATTTAGCAGAATTGTTACATTAACTTTTCATATCCGTGTCGCTTGTCGAGCTGGTATAACAATACGAAGATAAAGAGATTAGGAAGAACCAATTGCAGTGTGCAGTACATAAAGAAAAAAATTTGTAATATTTGTAATTATAATTGCATTGTAATTATAATTTTATAGTCGTTTTTTGAGTTACTTACAAAGACTCAGTTATTACATCAAATTACATTTCAAAATTAATATTACAAAATTTTAACGATTTAAATATTCAAATTTATTTTCTGGAAAACTTTATTTTTTAAGTTATAGCAAATGTGTAATATATTCTTTTGATATATAGAACTATAAATAGATATTGTTACTACATTATAGTAATATAAAAATAAAGCTCCTAATCATAATTATTTGTACATTTTTATTTGCAATTAGTCACAAGTACCAAAAACTTTTCTCTCGATGTAACTCGAATGCTGATTTATCTCTAATAGAATTTCAATTTTTACTTATTTACTCCGTTTCTACGGAGCAGGATAATAAATCCAAGCAGACGTGAATTGTAAAAAGTCTCGTAACAAATGCGACAGGGCTATCTTCTTCGGAAAGAGCATTCTATTTAGACAGTCGAATTAAGAGCGACGCGCAGGGAATGAACGTGAGGAGTAATCCGGACGGACAGCTCCGTCGAGAACGGTAAAGCGCACAAAGGAGGCGAATTAGTCGACATAGCCTAAGGCATCTAATTAACGCGCCGCGTTACTACGGTTCCTCCATGTTCCTCCTTCGTCCTTCCCTGAAAACTACAGCGGGAACTCCTTCGACGCCGGCGGAAGAAACGGAATGCACCCGAGTCACGCGTGATGCACAAAGCACGCACGCACGTGGGCTCGAAACAAAGTGGCCGGTATTGTCGGGGAAAATTGCCTCTGCAATGTTCAGTAGTCCGCCCTTTCTACTTGGCGTACCCATGCGAATACATATCATCCCCCATCCGCTCTCGACGATTCTTCAGAGGACGCTCTCGGAGGAGGGAACTCGTTTATTCTCGAGTTCTCAATTGCTTGCCGAGGACGGAACGTTATCTGATGACGTTGACGTTCAAATGTAAGGAAGAGCTGTCCTATGATGGTCGGAATAAGATTTTTTCGAACATGGCGGAGATCTGGTTGATGATCATATTGTCAATCAAGGCTGCCGATCAATGTCGAATCGTAATGCTAATTATAATCTGTTGATGCGAATGATTCCTATATATAAATAAATATCGAAGAATTACACATTTCATTGTTAAATAATTGTATTAATTATTCATTCATATAACATTATTTTAGAATTTCAAACATATACCTTTCTTGAAGAGAAAAAAGTATTTGCTAATTACGCTCTGTTGATGCGAATAATTTTGGTGGAATTATACAGATTTGGTGGAAAAAATACAGATTGTTACGTTACGTATAATATTATTCAGTAGTGTTACGTGTTTCCGAATTTCAAACATCCACCGTAAGAAACATATATTTTGAATTTGTATTGATAAAAACAAATACGAATATCGCGGGTCCACTTAAGTGCTTGTTAAAATTTTATGTTGAATCTTTAACATATTCGAATGTTAATTTAACATAATGTGTTTATGTTATTTAAGCATTTTATATTAAATTAATATACATTTTAAGATCAAATCAATAACAATTTATAAGTACTACAAATAGACAAATAGTATATAAAAATAATGTGATTTAAAGTGTAAATTTTAAAATGAATGAATAAAATACATATTAATTTAACGTATCACAAATGACAATTTTACTATTGATACTTTTACATAATATTTGTGTGATTGTCTAATATATTTATCTTGCATTAAATTAACAAAAATTTGAATGGGCACATGAAACAGGTTAAATTATTTAGCACAATTTTCCAACTGTATAGGCCGATCTTAAAGAGAAAAAAAGCATTTTTTTAATTAATTAAATTTGGAATTTCAAATATGTGCCTATCTTAAAGGGAAAAAAGAATTTGCTAATTACGTTCCGTCGACGTGAATAATTTTTGAGAACTAGTGGAGTTATATCGAATTATGTAGATCGTTTTACAGGATGTACATAAACTTCCGATATTTTTAAATAACGCGAAATAAACGCAAATATTACGTAAAAAAACATATTTCTGCTTATTTTTATTGTAAAGAACAGCTAAAAAAATGTCTTACAAAAAAATTGCTGAGCTTTCATAAGGATACAAATGGCCGCCATTTCTATTTCTTCTCGAACGTACTCTTGTCTTCATATTTTACTAAAAAAAAGTTATTAAGTAAAAATGTTTCAGCGTTGCGAAATAATAAAATATTAATTTAAAAAAATATCGATTAAATATTTCGCAAAAAGATTCGTCATTTTTTATTTACGATTTTATCCTATACGAAGTAAATATTATATATTTTTCACACTTTTATTTTTTATAAAACGATTTTTTCAATAAAATATTTAATTTTAAATATTAGTGAAAATCTTTTAAATCTACATCATTTCAAATGACCCAAGCTAGATTTTTCAAGCGTTCTATTTGAACATTCAATGTAAATGAAATACCGCGGTACGGCGACTAAGTATTAGGAAAAGGTTCAAAGTGAATTCAAAATCCCAACGCTAACCGTACAGAAGTACCAATTGATTAAAACTTTTTTCGAGCAAAGACCCAACTAAAAGACCTACTAATGTAGTCGAGGATTAAAACTTAAAGTGCTCGTAAATGTTTGATAATTTTTTGTAAGAAACTTTATTAATTGTTTTTTTTTTTAAATATCTAGAAAAATGTATGTATATTTATTTTTATTTTGCGTCATTAAAAATATCGATGGTTTATTCTTGTGAATCTTTTTATTATCTGTATAATATAATATTAATATTCATTCATCTCGAGCTATTTTGGAATTTCAAACATATCTATCTCTCGAAGGAAGAAAAAGATTTACAAGGCTCTTTGTAAAGAAAAAATAATTTTTGTTCGATGTATATCTCTTATTGTATTTTTCTGGAAAACAATTTGGTATATCCGTCCGATATAAATCAACTTTTATTACACAAGCCCTCCGACACAAGTCGTTTCCCGAAGAAATGTCAGCGGTTACTTTCGTCCGAAATTCGAACGCGTTATTCTCTCGACGGTCCGAGCTACGTAGAAGAGAAAGGGTCGGTTAACCGCCTTTAATCTAAAATGCTGGACGTTCAAAGAGCATTACGAGGCCGCTATCCGTCGCGCTAGACGAGGAACGAACATGTTCGATGAAGCTTTTAAGGACCTTATTTCGAATTGATGCGCGCGCGGATACGACTCATTCAGCTGGTCTCATTTACGAAGAACAACGCCGTTAACTTTATGTATCTTCAGTACGTACACAGTAAATTGTTACTTTGACGACCCAGTAATAATTAACGTTTCGCGATGTCCTAACATAACACGTATCCTTCTATGATATAAAGCGAGGATGGAGAACAAGGATTACGTCAAATAAAACTGCACAAAATTGCATGCTTTTTTTTTTTAGGAAGATCTTTTAGAACTTTATCTGGAATCACATTAATAAAGTAATTAACACGAAATGAACGTAATTCATCGAAATCTTTAAACGATATTCACTAAAGTTTTAGAGGAGATCCTCGTGCCGACATCTGTGACGTTGTGATTCAAACTGGTACAGCGGGCTATGTTATCTCCAAAAATCCAAACGCATCTTGCAAATCCGCTATTTTAAATTCAAGCCATGTAACGCTAATAGCGTATTTGCATAATTAAACTATGGAAAAATATGCTATTCACTTGCAGCGGATATTATAAATTTATTACAGCGCCATGATAACATGGCTTTATCGATAACGAATGCATTATTCTCGATTTTTCCTGCTAATAAATATTTATGCGTCAAATATTCTTTGAGATAATCACTGCGTTAAAATCGTTTGATCTAGAAAAAAAATGAAAACTTGTTTTTATAATAACAATATATTTCATCATCGCTATGTTATAAACATCTTGGAACTATCTTGGAACTATAACTTGATGTGTGAATTTATGAATAGATCGTCTCACTTAATTGAATTAAGTTCTCCTTCCTTAGAAAACTTGATTGGATATTGAGCTTCAAAATGTTTATTAAATGTTTTGGCAACTGAATTATAAACATAGATTTTATTTAAAGTAAAATTCATTCGAATCAATAAAATAATGATAATTCTAATATACGTACTAATACATGGAACGTGTCCACAATCAACGTGATACACGTACAAGATTCTCGACTGTTCACGTATATGCACGATGTGAATAAAAATTCTCTTGTAAAATGTAAGTGTTATAATATGTATATATTTACAATCGCATAGGCACTCTTCACGCATCGATACGACGTGTGTATTATATACAACCTATAAGTTCTTATATACATTTAACAATTATTAGAGAACTAGAAATATATCATTCGCTGGTCAATAAAATATATATTAAGTACACAACAGGGAATGTTTAAAACTTGAACGCACTATACATATTCGAGAGTCCTCTTTATCATCATATAATAATAAAACAAATATCTTCGGTTAAATATCGTGCGGGATATTTAATCACTTGATAATCAAGGAATACACAAATGCCACAAGAATCTAGATATTTAGAGAAATATGAAACCTATATGTAAATAGCAGAGATGGGTAAAATGATTATTCAATATTGAAATAGAAAATGCAAAATAATTGTAATCTTTCCATTTAGAAATACAAAATGGATTTTAGACACTTATTTAAAATAGAAAATAGAAAATAAATTTTTAAATGTCTACTTTTAAAATAAAAATGTAAATATAATAAAAATATAAATATTTTTTAAATATTTATATTCTTAAATTTACTTTTAAATATCTATCTTATATTTATATTTTAATTCTTAACATTTTTTTACAGTTATAACTTTTTATTTAATGTAAGCAATGGAACGTGATTTCTTCTTTAAAAAACTTATTCTTTTGAAGAAATTATTGCTAAAAATCTTTTGTGAAATAAAATGAAAAAAATGTATAAATGGACATTTTGCATTTTATATTTCTATTTTTAATGCATTTATTTCAAATAATGTCCACCTCTAGTAAATAGATGTAGAATCTATGTAATCACTGTATGAAACGACTAAAGATTGTGCACTTTCTTCTTCTCGTCTTCGATATATTGTCATCAACAGTGTTGTGTCATGTTTACTGGGAGTTGTATACAAGTTTCGATTATCAATTATTTGGCAACGCATGATCTGTCAGAATATATACGAAACTTTGCTACTCCTGTGCTATCCTCCATTGGACCCACTTGCTAACTTCTCGGGCAAACACTTTGTAATCGTCGGTTCGATTAATTTCCACACTTCAGCCAACTGAAAACAAACATTTGCAAACATCAGCAATTTCCATCGCAAATCCGATGATGTGTGCGTGTGTGTTCTAGCACTAAAGATATTTGCTTAGCACATATGTAGCAGAAGACAATATAACGTAATAAACAAAATAGAGTATTATATTACAGAGCTAAAAAGAAAATACAAAAGAAAACTTCATAAATATCAAAGAATATTGTACAACAACTCACCGAGACCTCTTCGGTTCGTTTACGTTCGTTTGCAAAATGAACACGTTCGTTAATCAACAAATAATATAACGCTTATTTGCTATAACGACATAACTCAAAAATTGTCATTTCGAGAAGAAACTTACTTGCAGGAAAAGAATGAAAGCATAAAGAAACACTTTGATTCCTCTACGTAATTAGTTACACAAAATTGCATTTCAACAGCATTAAAAGTTTTAATGAAAAATTTGAAAACATTTCAAACTTATTTTTTAGTTTATTGAAAAATTTAGTTTATTGAGTTATATCGTTGTTATATAAATACAATAATATTATAAAATAATATACTCAACAAAATTATCGCAATAGAAAAATTTATATTAAAATTTTACTGGGGTACGGTTAAAAATATTATAATTATAAGTACAGTACCATACATTACTTACAATAAATATAGTACTTATTCTAAACTTATTCCAGTTATCATAAAATGTATCAAATTATGTAATTTTTGGAGACATAACACGTCCTCATTTTTGAAAATATGGCAATAAGAGGAAGAATAAATAAAAAAAAGTCTACAAAAAAACTCCTTAAGATACTGCAGATTTTATTATTGTTTAAAATTGTTTAAAAAATGTTCATCAAATACAATTTTTCACGGAGCTATGCTTATTCAAAGTTTACGAAATTTGGATATTATCCGTTCTGCGATAATTTTGTCGACAAATGTAATACCTGAGAACTGGCGATATTTACCTCAGAATGCCCGCGAATCTGCACACTCACGAGACTCTGCAACACGGTGGCAAGTATCTCTAGGTGCGCATGAACGAGCTGAGTCTCCATGTGCAGACAGAGCAGCGAGAAACAATTCCTCAGCTCAACATTGGCAATTACGGATTCCTGGGAGACCATTTTGTTCTCGAGATACTCAACAGTGTCGGCCTGTGAACATGCGACAAAATCGTGTGCACTCTTCACGAAATGAACATGCATCGCGTGTTCGTTACTATGACAGATTGCGTAAGACCGCAGGAAGTTACGCTTATATTCTTTACAACGGTGAATCTCTGCGATTTCACAGATTGTACTGCCTCGAACTCAAGTAATTATACAAGTAATTATACAATTGCGACAACGCGATTGCTGGTTAAAATTATCGCGCCCATTATAATCTGCGTGATGAGAGCGGAACATGGTTACTGTTTAATAAATCTTAAGTAGACACGTACATCGGTACCGCGAATAACGCCTTGCATCTGTCGCTTTTTGAGAGATAGCATCGTAGACAGAGCGCGTTGATGATCGGTGCTAACACCTCGCTCGTGTCTCTCACACAACATCCTGTGTGCGACTAAAATGTCAAGCAGGAGATTAAGCCTCTCACAGACCATAGTCTCCTCTCTAACCGCTTGCTGGAGTGCTCTGGTTGACAGCAGGTTGAACTCTCTAAAATTTAACATTGATTCTACCGTTAAAAGCAATCACAGAAGCTTAAAAATTAAGTTCCCCCTCTAAAATACATAAATAATCCAAAAATGAAAGGTACGATTGTATATGACGAAAATTTTTCGCTTTGGCAGAATTTTTACACAAATTGAATTACATAAATATCAAGGAAGTCTACGTCTTTTCTTAGAATTTGTCATATATTAGGTGTTGGAATTAATTCGTAGCGTTTTACAAGTGATGGGAAGTACTTTCATTAATGTATTTTTTAATGCTCATGTGAAATAAATAACATTCTTTCATTAAAAAACGCTACGAATTAATTCCAACACCTAATATATATAAATTTTGAAATATTCTATGTAAAAATTCTAGATGTTCTCGGCTTCTTCTGCAAAATGTCCCAATTAGTAAAAAATCTAAGAAATTTTCTAAAAGATTATAAAATTATTCAAGAATTCTGAAAAAGATTTTCACCATAGATCGTGTATCGTGCAATAGAAGCGTGAAATCTCAAGCACCTTCGTTATCGAAATTCTTATAACGCAAAAACATAACATAACAAAGATTACATAACAAAGATAACATGAAATCTGAATCGCACTTCTCTTATCGGTATCGACTCTTACTTTGAGATTACGTGAAAGCCTTTCTTCATGTCTTGCCAAAGACTGGAACCACCGGTGACCCAAGTACCGGTGCCGTGTTGTTCCGCAGCTAGAGTGCTCAACTGGTTGCCTAGCTCGGCCATGTCTACCGCATAATTGTGCGACCTGATCGCCAAACTGTCGGCGATATGTTTCAGCCGGGAAATCCCGAGGAGTATCAGGCGTATCTGATCACGGCTATTCGCGAACTCGGTCAGCGTTTCGGGTGGCATCAGCTCTTTCGCCCTCGACGACAGCTCGGACGTGGCAAATTCGTCTGGCACGCGCCTGAACACATCACGGATCTTATGCTGCGTCTCGTCGCCGGTGTACGTGAAGAAGAACTGTACAATCGGATCCTCACTCACCACCGGGTGGCGGGCGATCAGCGTAAGAAACCGCAGGAGAGAACGCCGTCTCTCTTCAAGAAATTGTGAATCCGCTGCAATGCGATGAAAAAAAAAACAGGTTCTTTGAGAGTATTTCCTGTTATCAATCGTAGCATTGCGATTGCTTAAATTCCTATATAAGAAGAATGGCTACTCTCTAAAATTTTTAGAGTAAATTTTACTCTAAAGAGTGAAATCTTACTCTTAAAGAAAATTGAAAATTGAGCCATTTTTTTTCAAGACTAGCTCAATTTTCACTTTAAAATGAGATTCACTTTAAAGAATTTAAAGAGAAAGTATGCAAAATATTAAATACAATCCAGTAAGTACTAATTAATAACGTAACATAATATTAATGTTATAATTTCACACTCAACAATATAAATGCAATATAACACATATTTTGCGTAACAGTTACATTGCTGAGTATGAAATTATAACGTCGATATTATTTTGTGAGAGATCTCTGAAAATAATTTTGTTAGATAATCAAAATTATATAAAACGATGAAGTTAATTGCTAGAATATCAAAACTTTTTGCAACATCACTCATAATACTCATTATGCTCGAGCATCTTATGTAATTATTTTAATAGTCCAACTAAATTATTTTCAAATACTAGTTTTTTTTTAAGATACTTCAGCAAAATTGTTCTTTTCTTCATAATTACAAAATTATATAATTTTTTTCGAATTTATATTCAATTATGTATAAGCACGAGTATTCACCTCCGACGATTTTCTTCGGTGGTAACTTCGGGATCAATCTGTAGAGAAACCGAGCCAGGAGGAGATCGTATAACGATACAAAATCATTGTAACGCCTGTAGACCACAGAATTGAACCTCTAAAAAAACATGAAATTCATCCGCGTGAGCACACGTTCTTCGTCACGGCGTAATTCTCTTATTCGCCACGATAGAATCTAGATAAGGTTTTATTAAAGCAATCTAAATAATAGCACTACGTCCTTTCGTGTCTCTACGGACGGAAATATGAGCGCCGGTAATACCTTGCTGGTGACTTGATACTCCACGTGCTTCAGGAAGATGCCCTTCTTCTCGGGAACGAGGTTGACCTCGATAGTGTCCAGATTACAGATGTCCGAGTACGTGTGATTCAGCTTTGCGGGATTGCCTCGGTGTAGCCTCTGCGCCAGAAGCGTCACTTCCGACAGATCTCCCAGAGCAGGGACGGGTAATTCTGCGAATAAGATCCTCTCAAGCGAACAATGCGATTTTCTGACTGCCACCGACCGGCCGTATTTAGCAGAGACGAAAGTTGCACAATTACTTAGTAGCAATAGAATTTGATTGGTACACATTAAATTCAACGAATTAAGCTCCTCTCAATTATGACAAGGTGACCGAACGTTTTGGACTTCGACAATATGTTCTCTTTTTCGCTCTCTCATGCTCTTTTTTTAATCTCTCATCGCGTATTTTCAAATCTTTGCTAATTTTATATTTATAATCCACGATTAAATACACAAATGAAATATATTTCACTTTATCTATCTACAATTTAAATAAAATTTATTAAAAGAGATTTAATTAAGTAAAAATTTAATATATAAAAAAACGTAAATCATTCTTTTGGAAATATTTATTTCGTCACGTTACAAATATCTTTATTTCTCTCGTTTTAATTATACATTAGCTCTATTTACGAAAATAATATTAATTAAAAGTTAATTTAATTAAATAATAAAACAAAGTTTATTTAATAAAACAGATTAAAAAGCATATTTTTTCAGGAATATTTATTTCACTTCGTCAATATCTTTGTTCCTCTCATTTTAATTATGTCCTTTTTGTAAAAGTAAAATTTATTAAAGCATGATTTAATTAAGCAAAAGTTTAATATATAAAATGGATCAAAAAGCATATTTTTTTAAAAGAATGTATTTTATCTTCATCTCATAAATATATCTTGATTTCTCTCATTTTAATTGCATTTTGCCTCTTTTTCTTAGTACTGCAAGTGTCCTAGTATTTTTCATTGTTTTATTCTTATCGCGTGTGAATAAATGTAAAACGCTACTAGATCCAGTAATTCAACAATTCCTTCACTTTTTTTATATCGCCTAATCAGATCCATCTATTTTCGCGATGCTGACAGATAAAGTCAAAATTACGGTAATAAATCGAACATTCATTTAAGAAAGAAAGAAGAGCGTATCTTCTTTTTTCGTATTCTTTTCGACGTGTTCTACTTCGATTTTACGAGACGAGATCTCGCGGTATTGTAGTTCCTACACCTTGACAAATAATCATCGTCGTAACCTCGATAACGAAGGAGTCTCCTGACTTCGTGAGCTGACATACCTTGGCTGTGTATAGCCAGGCTTATTATGTTCCCACAGTTTTACCATTCAGGACTTAACTTTCATAAAACCGCCTTCGTTCCATGCATTTATAATTCATCGCTGTATAATAAAAGTGATCATATTGTGCGATTTTAAAATAAGAACAGAAATTGGTTCTTATATTTTCATACCAAAGTTATTCCGTATAATTCTCTATCGAGCAAAAAAATGCAAGAATTGCAAGAAAAATGTGAATTCTAGCAAAAATAAAAAACTCAATTCTTATAAAATAAACGTTTTTCAAATAAATATTGGAGGAATATTAATGAGAGTTAACATATTATATTTACATAGAGAAATATGTGAAAAAATATAATATTAATACACAGATCATCTATACATAATGTTAAAATTTATTTCTTTTAATAAATATTTTTTTAAACGAATAAATAATTATTTATAAATAAATCAGCAAATAACAATTAACAATAAAAAATATATACATTACACGCAGCACAGTGTGTAAACGGTATTTAAACGGAAAGTTACAACATAATTTTCTTGAATCACGATAGTACGCTTTCTAGCGATAAGCAAAACGGCAATGATTTTGCCGGTCAATGACTCCGGTAACGCCTACAGGTTTCTTGATATGCAGCAAAGGCACGTTTGTGCATTATTTAAACACCTGTCTGATAATAGACTTATTCAAGACCTACTTTCATCGTCTATATACGGACTGTGTTAACGGCACGAAAGACTATGTATATGGCTTCTCTTGTTTGCGAAGCAAATTACTTAAGCTATAAAAGAGATACCGTAAGAGAATCACTGTAAAAAAAAAAGTACCGAAGCGAGTTTAACACGAATGCGAAATTCTTATCCGTGCTCGGCTTATCACGTTCATTACTTATACGCTTTAACAATTTCTTCGGTCACAATTACCATCGTTAAAATTTTTTCACGCAAAATCGTAGCGAGAAAAATCAAGCGAAGCCTTTACTTTATTTTTAAAAAATCACAAAATGATTTCTTAATAAAAATACTTTCTTTAAAACACATTTTTTTTGAAATTTTGCCTTTTACACCTGCATTTGTTTCGTAAAATATTATTTAAGTATTTTCTTTCATAAAACCTTCTTTAGCAGAATATTGGCAAAATAATAAATAAAATAAGCATACTCATTAAATACGAATTAAATACTTAAATATTCTTTAGAGACTTACGTCTATTACAAACTGAATGCGATGAGCGATGAATGAAGAGAAATGAATGAATTCAATGAAAGTTTTCTTTTACATCGTCACGTGCGACAAAACAAAGCTTTCATTGAATATCGCTCGTCGCCGATTATTCATCGTATCTAATATGCAAGAGCTACTATGCGCCTGATATTTCAACAAATCGGAGAGTAATAATTAAAATTTTACTAACCTTGAGATTCGGAGTTTTCCAGCAGCTTATCACTCGGTTGCTTTCCCTGTTGAGCAAAGGCGATGAGAGCGAGACCCTTGTATAATCCGCTTCTCGTGAGATAACCCGTCTTGCTGTCCACCAGCTTCCATATCTAAGGAAGAATAGAAACATTTTAAAGAGTCGTTTCGAGCATATTTGTTTTGGTTTTTATTGCTAGAAATATAAAGAAATAAATAAAACATTTCTCAAAAGTCACAAATAGTTCGGAGCGATGATACGAAGGGAAGATACACTGCTCAAAAAAGCACCAACGATCGTATATACGCAAATGATTTTACTGTAGTATTTAAAATTTTAATTGAATGCTCACACACACAAATCTGAAAATAATTTTGTTGGACCATCAAAATAATTATATAGGAAACCTTAAGCATACTGTCATATTAAAGGAGCAATAGTAACTCAATTCCTTATGTTAAAAAATAATATTTTATTACTTTTAACTTCCACGTGTATTAAAATGTAATTAAATTAAATCCAATTCTGTATGTTAGTTTCAAAGTAAACAACATTAATATTAATACACTTAACAAATAATATACCAAATTTGAATCAAATTTAATAATTCCCTTAAGCTAAACTATTTAACTCTATTGATTTAGTTACATTAATGACATACACTTGTGGAATTAGTGGCGGCCTATAGAACTGATTAAAAATAACTTAAATTGAATATAATTTAACATTACGAATTTAACAGTGTACGATGAACAATACTGCAAAAAGCAACCAGTTTGAATTATATAATTATTTTGATGGTTCCAACAAAATTATCTTTTCAGATTTGTATCTAGCTAAATTTTTAGATACTTGAGCAAAACCTTCTTTCTACACAGTGGACTTCGTGCCCGATAACGGTACAACGGTAAACTCTTTGTGAGAGAAGCCTAAGGATTAGGCCATAAATGAAAGTAACTACATTCCGAGGATTTTTCTACCTTGCCGCACCATTCTGCCTCTATTTCCATCCTCATGCACTCATGTGTCTCTCCTTTTCTCGGTGTTCTCTGCCCCTTGCAAGCGTAAATTCTCTCCCTTGTCTCCTCGTACGTACTCAAAGAAACCGCAATGAACGGACGCGAGTGCATGTGAACTCATGCTGAATACAAAAGTGCATCCAGAGGCGTAAATACAAAGAACAAAAATCTTCCCTTCTCTTCTTTTATAATTTTATTATCCCACAATTTGAGATGTGAAAAATGCGTGACTTAGTGTTTGTGTCTCTTACAATTGTAGGTCTTGCATTAATAATAAATTACAGTGGAATAAAAGATTATTTCTTCCATTAATAATAATAAAATTAAATCAGTGTAAATATATGTGACCTTATATCGTTCATACTTCGAACGGAAGAGGAGGTACGATTATAGTGAAACGATTAACGTTTTGCAGGAGAAAAATAAAGAAACGAGCATAGAAAGTGCAAAGAACAGGCTGTCTTGTTTACGCCATTGCAAGCACCCTCGCTTTCTCGTTGCTCTCTCGAGTGTCGTTAAACCTTAATCGCCAATCAAGTTCAAGCCAAGAGGAAAGCCTGAGACAGTAATAGATTCTCCATTTTAGCTGCATGTGCGAATTGCGAGTAAACAACGGGAATCGGCGAGTCGTTTCGCGTCGCACGAGCCACGAATCATGCATGCACGAGTGCGTGTTCCGTTCGTCGGAAGAATATGATAGAGCTCGCAAATAACGAGGAAGGCAATCGAGACATCGGTGAGAAGAAGCACAAGCGGAAATATTCACAGGGAACAGGGAGGAGTCTCAAACAGAAAAGAGAAAAAAAAGTATCCCACAACATACTTTAGCCGAGGAACGTACTGTAAATGTATGTTCTTAGGACGACTTGCAAAAGACGTCTTCTGGATGTCTTTAGGACATCTCTTAGAGATTTGTGCTGTGTAAAATGTATACAGAAAGAACTGTTTGCTAAAGTATCTAAAATTTACCTTATAAATGTAAGTTTAAAAATAATGTCGTTATATAGATTATCAAAATAATTATGTAGACTCAAGCTGATTATTTAAGTGTCTAAACTTTTTGTAATACTGTTCATTATGCATAAACATCCTACATGTTTATTCAATGGTCCAATAAAATTATTTTCAAATTTGTATCTAGCTAAATTTTTAGATAATCCAGCAAAATCGTTCTTTTCGTTTATTTATAGAGAAAAAGGAAAAAGGCCAAAAGAAACCAGGCCAAGGAAACGAAAGAAGATTTAATACACTTATTTAATACAATATATATGCAGGTATATGGGATATACTCAAAATCGCTTTGCCGAGTAAACAGATTTATATTGGAACACAGGTGAGAGAGAGATGAGAGAGCAGCCAAATCTTATCTCGAGACATCGTGTTCGCGAGCTTGAAATACTGAACGCAAGAATGCTTCCTTGTTATCATAATTACGATAAGATTCAAGAGAAAGAATAACAGTGCTCCGAAGAGTAAATCGCTGAGGGAATTATTTGAAGCATTATTTGAGAATCAGTAGGAATTACCAAGCATTATTAGACATTGGTGGGCGTTACTAGGTATTATGTCTTACTAGGTATTAACATTATTACCATTTTTTAAAATTAAAACTGTTTAGTATTAATTCTATTCTAATACTATATTATATCGTATACATATACTATATACGTTATCAAATATTTGTACAGATTTGGGGCATTATTGAAGAATTATAATACTTTATCATTTGAATATATTGGGTCATTTAAAAAGTATCCGCGGTTTTTTCATTCAAAAATTGAACAAAAAACCGCGGATACTTTTTAAATGACCTAATATAATAGTTAGCGTTATTCGTAATCATATTTTTAAGTTAGACTAGGTTATATCTATATATGCCGCAGTTTATAGCTACGGCAGCTCAAAAATCAATAAAATTAGGCTTATTTGACGCGTTTTTGCAGGAAACGAAAGAATCATCTAGAAAAAAGCGTCGCTCTGTCCCACATACTAATTTTAGAGATTATAGTTGTTTTAGAGATTAAAGTTGACAACTATTTAAGTTAGGAAATTTGTCACAGTCACGCAACACAAGGCATTATTAGGACATTACTATGAGAATTACATAAAAATTTAACAGTAATGCCCTGTAATTCCCTTAGCGATTTATCCCTCGCAATGCTCGTATAATATCGACCGAATCTTTTTGTGTAATCAGTGCGTTGCATAATTCGTGTAATACGAGTCCGAAAAACGTTAAAGAATTTTTTAATTGAATTTTCGATTAATGCCTTTAATGCCACAAAAAGAACGGGTTCGCTCAAATAACTGCTTGCTAGAATGTTAAAATTTTTTGCAACGTTATCATCATGCTTGAATTTTCTTCATAATTATTTTGATCACACAAAATTATTTTTAGACTTATATTTACCTAAATTTTTAGATACTTCAGTAAAATTATTCTTTCTATTTTTTTAATACTATCACATTATAAAACGTTCCTGTTCTATAATTATAAATCTAAAAATATTTATGTTGCTTCATCCAAATAATTATATTGGACGCTCAAGCTAGTTACTAGAATATGAAAACTTTTTACAGTCTTTGTCATCAACACTTAAGCATCCTACATAATTTTTTAACGATCCAATAAAATTATTTTCAGAACCATGCCTAACTAAATTTTTAGATACTTGAGCAAAAAACTCATTCTCTTCGTGATGTACAATATTATGTATGTTCACTGTTAGAAATGTTCTTAAATTTAACTTTCAAGTTACACAATTTGAACTTAATTTCATGACATTATATTATAAATTTAATGTATTTATAATTAAAAAGTATATTTGTGTACATGTATATAAAATTTAATGTATTTCTCATAAAAATTCATGAAATTTAATGCACGCGTTCATTACATTTAAGTAACTACTGCAATTTAATTTTTAATTAAATCATTCATTATTTTAAATTTCGTTCATAACCACAAGCTTCATTTACATGTGCATACAAAGGAAGCTCGTGGTTACATTTCTAACAGTGTTCATATTGAAAAATAACTACTGCATAACTTCTTCGCAGAGGTTATTTTTAGAAAGGAGAGACGAGGGTGCTCTCGAGGACGTGGGAGTGTGCTAGCATTCGTGTCAATAGTTCGATGCAATCGCGAGTACAGCGACAGATATCTGTGTGTAAGGATATGTGTGACAGGACACACGTGAAGCGAGGTATGCGGTGGCTGTGTAATGAGAGCTCGTGTCGTGTGCGCTCGCTGTCACGCAACATCTCTACGCGAGATAATTATGCGCAGCCACTGAATCGACCAGGCCGCAACTCGTCATCATCTCCCATTTGCGTATCCGAGGCGTGTAATCTGAAAAGACGATGCTCAAACATCCCATCGTGAGTTGTAACACGACGGCGACACGATTGAAACCATACACATGTCCGACACGCGTCTCGTTTAGATGTTTATTCTCGCAGAAGTGTCTAATGCGAGGAAGACAATTATCGTACGTTTGACTGATGAAATGAAAAATGGTTTATTAGTTAGCGATCGATCGCAACTTATTCTGAGGATTGTGAGGATATGGCTACGTTCAGCAAAAGAAAGCAGCTTTTACAACTGTAAAATTCTTTCGTATGATTGGTATTTCTTTTAATTCCTTGTTAAATTTATTATAAATATATGTATGAATCAATTATACTAAAAAAATCTTACAAAAATTGTAAAGCTGATTTTTCTGCTGAACGTAACCATTGATAACTGCGAGAAGTGCGAGAGATGTTTTAAGAATGTTTTTGCTGGTATCAACTAAAAATATCAGTCAAAAAATAAATTAAAAAAGCTAAAGCAGTCAAAATATTTTGATCGTGAATACACGCTGATATCAATTGCGAAAAACACAAAACAATAAATTATCTGGTTTATAGTGACTTATGTACAATAATAAATATGTATTTTTTGTTGCAGTTTTAGGTAAATAATTTATTAATTTTTAAACAAGTAGATCCAAATGAACTTTTGCACCAATATTTATTACAGTTTTATTAATAGATAAAAAAATTTGATTTATTATAATTTGTAATGCTACTTCTTCACCAAATTTCCAAATAAATGCAATTTTATTTACATACAAATTAAGGCAAACAAAAAATTAAATAACTTTTAAACCAATAAGGAAAATGTACTCAAATATTTTACTCTAATTTATAGAACAATCTGTGAAATTTTTATATGTATTTGTGATAATGCTTTGAGATGGATACATAAAACTTTAATCGCGTATTGTAGAGAAACGGAAGACGTTTTAACGGTTTTCGATATAAAACGGAGAGCGGTTTTCAATATAAAAGTACCATACATTGCGTGTCAATGCGGAAGACGGCAATCAAACGATTTCACCTACCTAGCAGGAAGACGATACGCATTAAAACGTGTCGGCTGCTGTTATACGCCGCGCTTATTTTCAGCGTACATCAACGTTGGGAATGGATATTAAAGTATGCGTGCGGAAGTATCAAGCGTACGTTAATTTATCGCACTTAATTGAGAGGTAGCTTAAAATTATACATCTTCGGAGTAAATTATCTCCGCAAAAGCCTGGAACGAAATATGCTCGTATTTTTAGTTTCCTCCTTTCTATATAAAAATATATATATAATGATAGATATCACATAATTATAGAAATTCTTAACATATATTGCATTATTCAGATATTTTCTAAATAATTTCCACCAAACTTGCGGAATAATTCCGTCTATCTTTTACAGTGCAAATACATAATCATGTATGTTATTCTAAAATATTTATCCTAACTCAAGCAGAACAACAAGTCACGATAACGTTAAAATGACATTAAAATGAATCGGAAATGATTGAAAAATGACTTATAATGATCATTCTGGAGTCATTTTGACATCATTTTGATATCATAATGACTTGTTGTTCTGCTTGGGAAGATTTTGTTTACAGTGATTTTTAATGTCTACATCTCTGATAAAATAATCTCTCTGATAAAATAATTCATGAAATAGTAAGTTCACATTGCATTAAAAATCACAGAATAATAAAATATTACATCTACTTTATAAGCATAAATTATAAAAAAAAAGTTTTGCAAATTTTATGACGGTAATGGTCTCAAACTATTATTGTAAAAAGTTGGCATATATTTATCTCTTTTAATTTTAATTAATTTAATAATAGCGTTAATTTTCAAGTTTACTTTACTAGGCTAGCACTTATTTATTTTTTTTATATTAATGATGAATTATTGCCACAAAAAATTGCATTATAAATCTTGAGACACCCTGTAGTTGAAAGAATTACTATTCTGCTCGCGACAACGGAATACTTCGGCGCGGCCCTGCGTAATGCTATTTTGATTGTGTTGTTAGCACAATGAATGAGAGACGGGCTCGATGAGTGACGTCGCGATGCAAAGTGACATTTCTGGGTGTCGCAGACACTGATGCTGATCACAGATGCTGATTTTTTCATGAAAAAACTGCGCGAAACAAGTTCTTAATTAGCGTTATAAAATTTTTTGAAGCTATATATATGCTTAAAATATTGGACGTAGATTAATATTTCAGCAGAACATTTATATCTCTTGAAACTTTAATTTGATAAAATTTTACGCAGCAATTTTATATTCAGAAATGTAAATATAACTGGGAAGATATAAATGAATGATATTATAATATAATTATATTTCTTTTACACAATTTCGAGCGAATTACTTTAATTTACGTTACGACTTACATTCTCAAAATTATTTAATGCTGGCGATTAAAAAAATTGTTGATTAAAATGTTGCTTAAATATTTTGTCTGAAAATTTATTTGCTCTATAGAGAAAAATGCATTGAGATGAAGAGAAATAAATAAAATTGAGACTATAGTCCTAAATTCAGAATTAATTCAGTCTGTCTTTTTCAATGCAAATACATATAATAATGTATTATATATTATTCTAGTCTATTAATTTATTCTAGTCTTATTTGTAACGGTTTTTAATATCCACATCGAAAGAATAGTTTTGCTGAAATATCTAGAAAAATTTAGATAAATACAGATCTGAAAATAATTTTGTCGAACTATCGTAAATAAATAATAATATAGAAAATTTAAATATGATAACAATGCTGCAAAAAATTTTGATATCGTGGCAAGTTATTTGAGCACCTTACATAATTATTTTTATGATCCAAACATTGTTATTTTCAGATTTGTATCTAGTTAAGTTTTTAGATATTTTAACAAAACTATTCTTTCTGTATATAGCAATAAAATAATCTATGTAATAATAGGATCGCATTACGTTAAAAATAATAAAATATATATTCACAGAATAATAAAATATATGTGTATATATATATATATGTGTGTGTGTGTGTGTGTGTGTGTGTGTGTGTGTGTGTGTGTGTGTGTATATATATATATATATAAATTACATAAAACACATTTTACATTTTTTAAAATTATATATAA
This sequence comes from Acromyrmex echinatior, assembly GCF_000204515.1. Next base: position 126,981 of record NW_011626995.1, on the reverse strand, counting down.
CATAATGATATTATATCTATTTTAAACATAGATTATATAAACATAGATTATATAAACAATTTCTTTAAAAAGATCTTATTATTAACGTTTTATGCAATAAAAATTGAACAACGGAATTTTTGTTTCGCGTCAGTATTTTTTCGAGGACTACATAATATCATTTACATGGAAAGTTTCCAAGACCAAGGAATTTTCCATAAAATTTGCGCGGATAAAGTCTAAATGTGCAATGCAACGATCAAATAAAAGATGAGTAGGCTATTCGTGAACATGCTGGAACGCGTGTCTGTGACATTGTTGCGGAGCAACAGACTACACACGACGGTACGATTGACCCTGCCACGTAATCTTGCACTATTAGGGGCGTTCATGCGCGTTATCATCGACGGACGAGCTGTTGAAGGTGATAAGGCTCCGTCGATACGGCGCTTGGAATATTTAAATCGGTTTTTAGGAACTTTTCGCGCTGCGAGCTGCATAATTGGTATCCGATAATGACTTTCACGATTAAACGGAGACGGAAACAGGATAAATGCGAACTGCAACGATGAGATAACGATGCAGATGTACCGGTTAACATCATCGGGATGGAATATCGGGATGGAACATAACGTGAGAATTGAGAAAATAACTCTGAAAAATATTTCTGTCACGTGTGAATTAATCTTTACGGGACGGCAAGTTATTACAGTGATACTGGAAGAATAGAATACAATTGTACACGCAAAAAAAGATTTTACTGCAATATCAAAAAATTTAGTAGCTGAATACAGATCTGAAAATAATTTTGCTTCGATCATTAAAATAATTATATAGTAGGACGCAGATTTAATTAGAAAATTCTGATTCTCTCGTTCATTTTCTACCAAAATTACTATTTAATCCAACCAGATTATTTTTCTCAGTGTAGTATCTAGAAATCTGTTCTTTTCGTATATTACCAAAGACATTTAATCGGCGATTGATAGATATACATATAATTATGTATATAAATAAATATAATAAATATAATAAATATAATAAATAAATATAATAATATAATTATGTATATAAATATAAATAAAATACTCCAGCTTGATGAGCAATGCTGCAAAAGTTTTAATACTCTGCAACCAACTTGAACGTCCTATGTATAATATTTTGATTTTGTTTAACAAAACTTATTTTCAAATGTGTGTGTTAAATTTTTAAATACTTTAGCATAAAATCGTTTTTATACCGTGTAATAAATATTACAAGGGGAAAAATATAAATATCTGTATTTTCGAATGCTTTGAAGTTCAAAGTCATTACTAAACGAGATGACTCACTGAAACGAAACCGCAAGTATAATATTGTGTGAAACGATATGAGTAATAAATAATAAAAAAGAAATACTTATATTAGGAAAAAAAATCAATCGAGTCTTCGGAATTTCTTGTGCCGCGTTGAGAGATACATCTGATTTCAGATTTAATGATATTTGCGCGCTCACATTAGATAACAGTAAAATACCAGTAACACCAGTAATGCTTAGAAATAGCAACTAGCTCATCATTATCGTTAAATGACACGCACAGTTGGAGATTTCCTTCGGAATGCGACGCGAGGAACGACCAAAACATATATGCATGGCATGAATGAAAGCGGTTCCTGGGCGTTCAATATTTGATATTACGTAATATCTACAAATATTGTGCAATAATATTGATCATCTGGAAGTCATATCGAGCCTCCAAGTTGTTTGTTTTGAATTTTTTAAGGAGGGGCATCAACAATATTGTATATACTATATACTATATGTACAATAATATTGTCAAGCAAAGTAATTATGATAATATTGAGCGTTTAGGAGCCGCTTAACACAAGAAGAGCTTCGTCGTAGCAAATCCAGCAAATTATCCTGTCAATCGCGCAATGAGGTCCACTTGTTCCTAGACGTGTCGGTTTTCTTCGCGACGAGGTAATCACGAAATGATGTAAGAAGAAAAACGTTAGGCGGTTTTAATGAGATTACAGAAGGCCGGATTGCGTAGATCGACTCAAATTATCCTTTTCAATCCATTTTCCCTCGAATAAAAGCAACAGTCGTTCGAGCGAATTTCTTCACTCCCGACGTCGTTTCGAAGTTGACGTGGCATCGCGTTTCCTGATACGTACATAATTGTAGCACAAATGGCGTTTTCCTACTTTACAATTATCTTCTTGTCTACTCGCTTTGCATTATCATGCTCGCGGAAACGAACGCTGACGCATATGTTTAGCCAAAGTGGCTGATTATCTTCAAGTGGAAAGTCGAATGAAGATAATCGGATGAAATTTTCTTGTTCGTCGTGCGTGATAATTTTAAGAACGATAAAAAGTTGTTAGAGAAAATCTTCGTCATGCAAGAGCGAACAATAATTCTCTAATCGTTATTTATGTAACAAAGTGTGATTATTTTGATAATTTTGATATGTTGAAATAAAAATATGCTCGTCTCAAATTAATCAATTACAACTGTTTATTTATTTCATATGACAGCTGAAATCGATTATTTTAATAATTCTAGTGCGTTGAGGAACGTTGCCTATCTCATATTAATCAGTTAAGATTGTTTATTCAATACGGGTATAGAAATTGACAATCAAAGGACGATTATTTTGACAATGATGTATATTAATGCTCGTTATTCGCAGATGAGATCGATAATCATTGTCTATCGACATATTGTTGCGAATGTTTTTTAAACAAAATTGGAAAATCAGTACATATTCTGATCAATATATAGTAAAATGATAATATAATAGAATGATAAGAATAACAAAGTGTTCATTGCCAATTAAAGTCTATTTAAATAGGCTTCAATAGTAATAGCTCCAATCAATAGGAGCAACGACAATAAAAAAAAGTCTATTAATAACACTGAGAATAATAAGGTTTCTGTTTCTCAACACCTGAATGGTAATTCTTATGCATTTTTAGCTGCTGAAAAAGAATATAAGATTAATAAAATTTCATCATCTATAGATTTTGAGAACAATAATGTCGGAAAGGCTAGAAACAATGATGAAAATGATAATTGAAAATCAACTTTTAACTTTAAAATGCATTTTGCTTCGTTTTAATATGATTTTTCGAGATATAGCAATTTGTAAATAGTTCTTTTCCTATGTAATACGTATAACGAATATTTTATTCAATTTTAATATTGTATTATATTGTATTATATGAAAATAAATTCTTTTGTACTTATATAATATAAATTTTTTCAAGATGTATTTTTTGCCTGTTACAATATTAAAAATTTACAACACATTCAAAGCAAAGTGTCTAAAAATTGAAAGGTGATATACTAAAAAAAAATTTACTAAATTTTAATAAATATTTGTTTAAATGGTATTAACAAAACATTTACTTACAGTAAATAAATATTTATTCAATAAAAAAATGATACCTAAGTCAAATTAATAGTTTTTGTATTCAAATAAATATATGTTTACATTCTTGTTTACATTTAGTTAATACTAATTAAACAAGTATTAAAATTTTTATTAGGATTTTTTAAAAAATATATTCTTTTTCAGTGCGAAAACCCTACAAAAAATACTCATTATTTATTAAGAAACAAAAAACTGATCAAAATTTATTTCTTAGTATACTATAATCAAGCTTAAAAACGTATTAAGGAATTAAAACAATACCCATTAAATTAATTAGTGAAGTTTTGTTCGTTTACTCAATATAGCAATCGAAATCGTTATTTACATCGTCCGATCGAAAAAGGTATATAAATATAAAGAATAGGTTTCTCTCATTACGATATGTTTCTTGATATTTAAAATATAAATCAAGGTATATACAAATGTTTTGTGCACGCGATTGCAATAGAGAACAAACACAATACAAGTAAATTTCTCTTGGGAAAGGTCGCACGTTAGAAACTGAAACCCGCGAGAATACGCTCGTTGCGTTTAAACTCGCTATCGGATTTACTCCATGGCATAATGTATTTCTTTGTAAACGTCCGACGGAATGCTTTCTTCCTCTTTTCTTCATTTATTTACGAGATAAGAAGATAAATGACATCTTTATCGTAACCGGTGAAGAATCTTAACTTTAGATGAGAAATCAAATTATAGTCAACTTCATAATACATATAAAAAGCAAAGAAAATTGATGCAGTTATAAACTAAGTGTATACTCCGTTTATATTAAAATTAACAAGTTTGTAAGAAGGGGAGTTGATCAGTTTAGCGTTTGACACGCCCATTGTTTACAACGTAATTTAAATTACATTGCTACATAGAAAACAAATGTATTAACAGCAGTCTAATTGAAAATACTCTTAACTCAACAACAATATATTAATGAAACAAATGTTTCATTAGAATAAGAGCATGACATATTTATTTCATTAGTATTATGGAATTAACAAGATTATTTTCAATTAGACTATTGTTAACTAATACTATTATTACATCATTTTCTTTCATGTAAGTGTAATTCAAGTTTTATTCTTAGGATATCATCGTATTTGCATTGCATTCTAACGTTTCGACTAACAGCAATCGGAAATGCGAAAGAACTTTCCTAGAAAGCTATTGATACGTAAAATTTACGTATCGATAGCATAATATCATTCAATATCAATAGCATTTTAGCTCTTTTTCTAAAAAGGTATTTAAAATAAATTGGATTTTTAAAATGTATAGAATAAATAAATAAATAAATGTATAAATAAATAAACAAAGTGTTTTCTTAGTCCCTTCTCTTAATCCCTTCAGACCTGATTTTATTAGAACTATGTTAAAAAATTGTTTTTAAATTTATGCGCACTTTAATAATTAATTCATATTAAACAATTAACTTTTTTCAAAATTTTAACTATTTTTTCAATATATACATTATTACGTACATCAGATCTCAGATGATATCGAAAGAATTAAATAATTTCAATGAATATCTTCAAATTCGGTGTACATTACAATGTACGCAAAGTCTGAAGAAATTAAGACCGCAAATACTTACACACAACTGATTGTGAGTAAAGAGAACCTCAAAAGATCTACGCTAGATCTTTATATTAATTAAACAATATTTTCGATTACAATATACACATCCAGTTCTATAAATAAATCAATAAACGAGACACAGAAGAGCCGTACCTGATTGACGATGGAGCCGCTTAGCTGCGATTTGACGAGTAGAGACCTAAACACCTCGAGCTTCACATTTCCGCTGGTGGGCGAGCAAACCTTCTCGTAGACTTCTCTGTAGAACGCCGGTATAGAGCCTAGGATTTGCGGGAGAGAAACGTGTGAGAGAGAGAGAGAGAGAGAGAGAGAGAGAGAAAGACAGGTCTCCCCGATGAAGTCCTACCGTCGCTCACTCGCTCTCTCGCTCGGCGGCTATAACGAGGCCTTCGAGAGCGACGTTCGCTCGCTTTACCTGCGACCGCTCTCGCATGCGTCGGTCGCGCGTGACGAAATGTACGCAGAATACGTGCATGCGTTCGTACCGAGTCGGTCGTCCCGCGAATGAGCGTGCTTTTGTTAAAGGGAACCTGAGTGACTTTCTCTGCGTTTCTTTATGAGAAACCGTACTTTATGAAAATCTACCGCGTTGATTTTCCTGAGGAAAATCCTTTTCCTTAACTCAACGTCGTTCTCTATTTAAGCGAGCACGTTAAAAGCAGTGCAACGATATACAATCACTTGCGAGATTCGCACGAAACTTTGGAAGCGAATTGATATATCTTCGATTCTTCTATATAATTAGATATATATGTATAAATAATTAAAATTATATTATTATACTATAATTACAAGGAAAGAACGATTTTACTTAAGTATTTAAAAATTTATTGTTAGACAGATACAGATTTGAAAATAATCTTGTTAGATTATTAACATGATTTTATATGTAGAAATAATAATAATAATAATAATAATATATAGGAATTCAAAGCAGGATGAGTTACAAAAAGTTTTGATATTCTAGCGATCAACTTACCTAGATAGCACAGAGATGAATAGGAGTTCGTAGAGAGTTAATTTTAAAGAATACACATACAGAATAATAGAAAAATGAATATCTGTAGAATTCTTGCAGAAACCACAATTCATTTCGTCTTGAAGTATTTCTCAAAAATTCATTATAATAAATACTTCGCACAACACGATGCATGTAATTTCTTGAGGAATTCTTATATTGTGTTCTTCTAAGAATTCCTAAAGAATTACAATTCAAGAAAGGAGAAAACTTGAAGAATGCTTCGCGAATTCACTGTGCTATCTGGGTTAAGCGTCCCCTACAAAATTATTTTAATGATTTCAAAATTATTTTCAAATCTGTATTTATAACTAAAATTTTAAATACTTCGTTTTTAAATTAGCAAAATCATTTTTTCCATATAGATGACAAAATTATTTAATCTTCGAGATCAAATGAGCGAACAAATTCAACTTCAAGTATAGTAAAAAGTCATTTAATATGCATATATTCAAGCAAGTTCACGTTATTAGACGACATTGGACATCATCTTGACAAAAATATTATTATATTATTATAGAGAAAAATGATACACAATTTCAAACATAATACAATTCGAACATAATCAAATTCTGACAAAATAAAATTTGAATTCAATTATGGAGATTCAAGTTTGGTGAACCTCTCATTGAGGAGAATATTGAAAGATTATACTAAACAGAAAAAATTAAGCTAGAGCTTCGAAAATTGAATTCAAATTTTATTTCGTTCGGAATTGTGCCACGTTCGAAGGTATATCCTGTTTATATATGTCTTTTTAACAAAATTTCATCACGCAAGAAAGAATAGCTTCTAATGAAATTCCAAGGTGAAATCAGAGAGCGATTATGAAACATCATGCGTCATTATTGCCATGTTAACACAGTCATGCTAAAATTGTACATCTTAACTTCCCTTTAACGCCAGCACATTTCGATACATTCGATGGCATTCTGCTCGTGCGATTTAATCGATTCTCGAATATTTGAAAAAAACACGCGCGTTCTCTTCAAAATCCGAGCTCGATAAATCTTCTCTATGTAAAGTTTATTAATACAATTTATATGTAACAGAAAAATGTATTTAAAATTTACATAGAAATATTATTACCCAGTAAACACCAACTAACAGTAACATAACATCAATGTTATAATTTTTATTATAATTTCCTAACAACAATACGTAACTGTAAAATACAACGTGTGCTACATTTCATTGATATTGTTGAGTACATGGAAAGAACGGTTTGTTGAAGTATCTAAAAATTTAGCTAGATACAGGTTTGAAAATAATTCTGTTATTAAAATAATTATATAGGATACTAGGATATTAAACTGGTTCCTAGCATGTCAAAAGTTTTGTTATACTTTTTTACTACACAATGTAACTGTTACGTACATACAACGTGTACCACATTTTATTTATAGTATTATATATATATATATATATATTATTAAGTATATAGAAAGAACGGTTTTGCTGAAGTATTTAAAAATTTAATTAGATACACATTTAAAAATAATTCTGTTGGATCATTAATCATGTAGAATTCAAATTAAAGAATAAATTAGTTTCTGAGAACGTCAACATTTCTTATAACATTACTCATGTTTGAGATTCCTACGTGATAGACCGACAAAATCATTTTTAGATCTGTATCCACATCTTTGAATATTTCAGCAAAGTCGTTTCCATGTAGGAAATTATAATATTGATATTACTGTTAGTTTATCGGATAAATACCGGTATCTAGTCTCGATTGTATTTGGCGTTCTCTTACTAATTTGAATATATATAGTTTATTAACTGTATAAATGAAATGATAAACCAAACACGTGTCGTGATCATCGTTATCGTCGGGTCGCGCATACACGATCACATCGCGGATGTCAAGGCGCTTTAAAGATCAGCTGATTATCGCATCCCGGACACGCGCGGCTCAAGATCGCAAAAAAGAGAAGAAAAGAAAAGAAAAAGAGATGAAGCTGCAGCGTCCGGTCGCATCCAAGGCTTGTTCTCGGCGAACGGAAGGCAAACGAGAGACGTCCGCCCGATGTGTCCCGTATTCTCATTGCGCTCGCATTGATAAGGAGATCGGGACATCCGGGGAGGGAGGAGGGCGGGGGAGAGGAGAGGGAAGGCTAAAGAGAAGGGAGCGACCGCGTTTTCGTGAGGCGCAGGGACGACGCGACGACGCTACGCGACGCGACGCGACGCGACGAGAGAACCGGTTGGCCTCGCGAGAGACCTTGTCACAGAGATTCTTTCGGTGAGGCTTATCATTTACCGAACGACAGATCGGTCGACGCCATGTTGGATCATCCGTGAATCATCCGTGGATCATCCGTGGACCATTCGTCCGGCGAATCGGCGGCGATGGTAGAGAAAAAGAAAAATCAAGTTAGTCGTCCCGGGTCCCGACGAGTCGGTCGACGATACCAAGGCGTCGAAATTGGAGTTTTACGTTCCGGTCGCGCAAATATGAACGATTTCGCAACACGATCGAGCTGCGCGCACTCGCGGCACTCGCGGCACTCGCGACACGTCAACAATACGATGAGGGCAATGCGTGAAAAACGCTCGAACAACGTACACTGTCGCCGCGCGGCGGAAGACTGACGACGGCGACGGGAGTGACGGGACACGTCGTGCACGGTGGAGGAACGCTGATCCTCGTGCCTTGCCTCGTGGTGGGCGATCGCGGCGGCTCGCCGCGGAGTCCTCGTGAAGCGATAAGCCCAGCGGAATGAAACATGCTGCGGTGTTTATGTTTTCTGCTTCGGAACCGCCAGAAAAGAGCTGTATATGTACAAATGTACGTGCATCTCAGCATATAGTATATTATATTACAGTATAATATAGTAATTTAAATATCTTTAATTGTAATGTCCAGGGTTGAGTAAGTTAACTTTTTTTTTTAACTAAGTTAAGTTAAAGTTAACAAGCTTGAAAATTTAACTTAATTAAGATACAAGTTAATTTATATATAATGAAAAGAGAGATTAAGATATAAGTTAATATTATATAATATATAATGAAATTAATTGAATTAAAAGTTAAGTTAATAAAAAAAAGTAATTGAAAAGTTAAAAGTTAAATTTATTTTGTTTTTTTATTTTTTTTATTTCACACATATAAGATGAGGCTCGAAAGAATCTATCAGTAAAAAATGTATCAAAGCCGTCATCAGCTGTTGATGCACAGAAAATTCTTTATTTTCATGTAAATGTAACAAAATGAATAAGATATATATGTTTCAACTCATCAATTCGGGTCCTTATCGATATAAAATATAAATCGAAGGTACATAATTAACGCAAATTCCAATTGATGATTCCCATTGATGAGTCAAAAAGATAGCCTATTTCATACAGACGTTGTGTATAAAATTGATTGTCGAGATTGTGAAGTATGTGGCCAAACAGGTAGATGTTTGAAGATAGACACGCATAAGTAAACATAAAAATCACATAAATTAGAACACTACACAACATTCCGTAATAATAGAACACAGAATCAGCCATCAACATGATTTTGATTGGGAAAATATCAAGATATTATAAACGAGGAAAAGGTACTTAATAAAAGATTGATTTCGGAAGCGATTCATAAAGCAGAAACAGAATTGAATTCACAGAATGATACGTATTTTTTGGACCCACTATACATGGATTTGTTTGCAAAAGTATGACGTTAATTTAATTTTAGCTTTGTTCTTATTTTTATTTTTATTTTTATCTTTATGTTTATGTTATTCCAATAACTACTTGATTTTATTATTTTGACTCTCATTGTATCTCTAACTGTCGACACCACAAGACCTTTAACGTCGAGTCACAAGAAAACGCTTACATGTAATATGATAAAAAAACGCAGACAGATGATTTTAATAATTTTTTAATTTTTTTCGTTTTTATGTTTCTTTTGAATGATTACACAGCAAATCTACAATCTGATGAGCGACGCAATGTATATGATTTCGTTTTTACTTTATGTAAATTTTTATAATATTATTGTATAAGTTAATATTTTTAATAATCATTGGGCTATTCATTATATAGCTAATTTGGATAAAGAAGAACGAAATTGTCGGGAATCATCAATTTGGAATTTGTTAATTATGTAACTTCGATTTATATTTTATATTGATAAGGATCCGAATTATATGGGTTGAAACGTATATATCTTATTCGTTTTGTTACATTCACATGAAAATAAAGAATTTTCTGTGCATCCGAACAATTGATGACGGCTTTGATGGGTTTTTTTACATTTTTTATTTCGTGATTCCAGGGTTTCAGTCTTACAAATAACTTAAATTTAAATGACAAATATATACTTCATTTAGAAAATACTCTATATTTTATTTACAGGTTTTGTTCATATTATTATTTATATAGACTGTTATATATTGTATTGTTTGAATATTTTGTTCACATATACTTATTAAATTTAAGTAATAAAGCTATTTCAAAATTTTTTCTCGCAATTCGGACATCTTTTCTCGCAAGTTATCGAAAATGAGTCCTCCATTAAACTTCCGATCAACGTGAATCCACGTGAGCCGAAGATGGTATTGATAAATTTTAATAATAATGGATGTTTTATTTTAATAATAAGAAATAATAGAGTTCGATCTATCAGAAACTAGATATATCAAAATACATGGTTTCTGACAGATTGAAATCTAGGGATCGATTGTGTAATTTGAAATGAGATGAAAATTACAAAAGTGGACAAATTCAGAATATTTATAATTTCATTGGTCACCTATTAAATTTGCAATTTTCATCTCATATTAAGCTATCACTATTGCCGCATATTATGTCCGAGACTTAACTTCAAAAAAATGAAATAAAAATTAATAGTTACAGATAAAATGTAACTAAATAAAGTTAAAAGTCTAAATTGTAACCAAGTTAAGTTAAAATTAATTAACTTTTTAATTTTTTAACTTAACTTTTATCTTTTTAATAACTTAATATTACCCTGGTAATTTCGTATGTGCAACTTGTCATGTGAGATCATATCTAATAGTTTCCTGAAACACTTAATTAAGATGAAACTCACTTAATTTTGATTAATAAAGTATATATTTGTCATCATTATTTTTTACATAGGACTGATGATGATTAAGTAAAGTCGAAACGTTCCCTCTCTCAATTTATATATTGTTAAAATTAATGACAACATTAAAACTTGTAATAAATTAGTTTTAAATTGTGATCCAATTATTTGTTCTTATTTAACCTTTCTTCCTTTTATTATTGCTTTGCATACTAGAGCTAGAAATTTTAAATATATTAAATATCTTTCTTTTTTTTTATTTTCTTAAAGAATATCTTTTTGAATTAACGGAAGTATTATGTTTCAGCTATGACAGCATTTTGATAAATACGTTTGTTTTTATTTTGAATTTAAAAGATGTTCTAATACCTGTTTCCACCATAATTTATAATCTTGGTTTAATTAACTCTTGATCTTTTTTAAAAATTAGAAAAATGAAAAGCAAATTGATTTATAAATTATTGATTTATAATTAATTATATTTTTATTTCGATATTGGAAGATTTTCAAAAATTATAAAAACTACTTTACCACGAATAAGATGCGTAATATAAAGAATATTTTTTAAACTAAGAAACAAGAGAATGACAATACATATAAAAATGTAATATAATAAAAATAATACATGAAAAATAAAATATAAAATAATAAAATATAAAATATAATATTATATGAAAAATAAAATATAAAAAATAAAATATAAAAAATAAAATATAAAAAATAAAATATAAAATATATGGTAAAGATAAGAAAGTTAGAGAAAAAAAAGAAAAATCTTTTGACGAAGTTGATACCTATCTTTTTAAAAAAGTCTATATGAAGTAACTTTACAAAATAATATTATATAATATTAGAATATAATCTTACAAATAATTTATCTGCTTACATTTCAGACAGTTGAATCATTATGATTATAATACTTGGCATTATTATCTTGGCATTACGTTCTTATCTGTAAAATTCATTTGTCGTTATCAGATGATTGAAATACAATAAAAAATATCTGATTGATAATATTATATGTAACACACGTAAAATCCAATCTATGTCATCTATAGCGCTGTAGCGCTTACATGTAGATTATATCAATGGAAGAATCAATTCTGTCCCGGTTCAGTCAATGGAAATAATTTTGACGACGGTCTTTCGTTCTTAACTTCATAAAATTCTTTTCATAGCTGATCGGACGTTTGATTATCCAGCGACTCCATTAGCCGTATTTTCTGCGCTATCTCCTGCTGTATTATAGGTCGATACTTCTTCCCCATTCCGAGACTCTCCATATCGTGCAAGAAATCCATCCTTTCGCGAATCCCTTGTGTCACTTGAGAAACAGAAGGATGCAATTTATCGTCATAACACTCATAACATCATCAGTTTTCGAAAACGTGCATTACAAAAATCTATTTTAAACTTAGAAAGCTCTGCTGCTTGCACGATTGTTATAAATAATAATAATTTTAAAAAGAGAGTTTTCGACAACTTTCTTAAAATTTCATATTTTACTCTATAATTATAAAGATGGCAACTAGGTAGGTATACGAGTTTTATATTGCTCTTTTACTTCACAAGTGACACAACTTAAAAAATGTGATTTTCAAATTATCACTATGAATAAAAGAGAATGAGGTAAATATTATTAATTATAAAAAATGAATTAACTTCATAAAACATCGTCAACATTGTCACAATTTCAAAAGGACAATTTAAAAAAATCGTTTCAATTCAAAAAGATAATTTAAAATCAATTTTTTTTAATTTTAACTCATTTTTTCAATAAATATATTATTATGCATATCAGATCTCAGATGTTGATAGAATTAAATAATTTCAACGGATAATATCTTCAAATTTGACGTGCATTACAATATTTGAAGGAATTAATTAATAATTTTCTGTCGAGTTAAAAATAATTTTTCCTTTTTTGAGAAATTTAATTTTTTTAGCTGTGTCACTTTTGAAATAAAAGAGAGATATAATTAATATACATTATTTGTTTTCTTAATCAGTAAATATGAAATAGCTTATTTAAGAGAGAGTACATTAATTCTACATATAAAACTTGTATAATTGTCATTTTTAATTTTTATACTACTACCACAATATGTCTTCTTTTCTGAGTGTAAAATAGACTGTTGGTAACTTACAGTCGTTCAGAAAATCCGCATTTTCAGGTATTTCTGGTTCCCGTTTAGCCCTGTGGAGGATCTTAGGACCATGAGGAGTCTCCGGCATGTCCTTTCCAAAAGCCATCATACATGCCAAGTGACGCTTTTGTTTCTCCTTGTTGGCTAATTGCGTAAAATTCATGTCATTCAATGTGCGTTTATTTTTATATTCGACTATTATCTTGAAGAAAGTATTATTTCTAATTATTACGTAAGGGCGCTGTCCTCCTGTATTGTTCTCTCTCGTAAGCACCGCTGCTTATAATCATATCCTGTGAACGCCTCCTCCAAGCATTAGGAAATTTAACCTAACGGAAAATGTTACAGGATATTATCTTGAAATTATTTTCTAGAAAATCCTTTATATTGCGATATTTACTTGATCATTTTCGACCTTATCTTTCGCTTTTTTCGTTCTATCGATGGAAGGCGGTAAGGATTCGCCCTTGTCTACCGCCTCCTGAATCATTTTCCTTTGCATCATTGATAACTTGGATTCTTCCATTAACACTAATATTCAACATTTGCCAGTCAAGAATACGTGATCGAATTGTAATAAAAGAAAACCAGTTGAAATTTTGACATAAAGTAAATCATGCGTTGAACATTGGTTATCATTTACTTACGCTTAATGAGATTCTTTGTTTCCTCGCTATATTTCGCCCTTGGAGGATTGTGAAATGCGCCCACCCCCAAACCAACCCTCTGATATTTTCGCTCCATTTCGGTTTCGAAATTGCGAATCCTCGAGAGAGCGCGCGAAATCACGCTAATTGCACAACTGTCACGAACTGTCACGACCCTGCGGTCCTTGCGGCAGTTGCGGCTCGCCAAAGCGACAATCACGCATTCATCCCTCTTGGCCTCGTAATCTACCATTCCGGGACGCGCGTCGCGTTTCTATGACTACTTGAAAAGATGACTCAACTTGATCGAACTAACTTTTAAATTGGAATTCGAATCGCAAGCCATTACTCACGAGTGGGTAATTTCTGCAGCTGTTCGCAAACCCATTCATATGTAATTAAAATTTACATGAATCGTGATTAGATTTTGAAATTCGAAAGAAATTGGAATATAATTAAATTATATGCTGTGTTTTTGGGCATTTAAACTTTTAAGATAATAACGTAAACTGGGATTCTAAATTCAAAAATTATATGTCTAGGGGGTCGATTTTTTATCTTGAAATAAAGTGAAAATTACAAAAGTGAATGAATTTACTAGAATAGTTACAATTTTATTGGTCAATGCCAAGTAAATTTGTAATTTTCACCTCGTTTCAAAGTACAGAATCGATCCAGACCCTTAGATCCAGATATTTTAAACTTCAAAATTCCGAATTTTCTTGCTTGAATTTCTTTGATATATTTTGATATATTTTTTAGATAATTTCTAAATTTCTGAGATCCCCTAAATTTTACGTATCTGAAATATTAAATCAAATAAGGATCCTGATTATTTTATCGTAATTCAACTTATTCTAACTTTTCAATTTTACTTCTGAAAGTCATCAATTAAACCAAAATTAGATTAAAACAATTTTCTTTAAAAAATTGCTCTTTTTACAGTAATTAATCCTTCAATTAAATGTGTCCTCACATTCAATTAATCATCCCTCGAAGAAAAGAAATAAAAAATAAATCAATTCTTATCACACGTCGAAGCTTCGTGCTAAAGCAAGCTTAATTAAATCAGCAAATTTCATTTTTAAAGAATCATAATCTGACAAATCATGCGATTAATTGACGCCAACGCGACGCGTGTAAATAAACAATGATCAATCTGCGGCAAAGCACTCCAAGGGATGCGATAACGTGCATGCCGCGACGCGTGCGCGTCTGCTCAGTCTACTGTCGGGGTGCCGTTTTCAACCCCCCTCGAACCACCAAGTCACCCTCGCGTTCTGCGCGTCGCAAGCACCTCGATGAGACCGACCCTGAGACGCGCTACTTTTTCCGTTACATTAGTTTTCGCTCGTCTACGATCGCACGGGTGTCAGAAGAATTCATCGATGGTAACCCGCAATTAAAGCTACCACGCAGCGTCCCGTTATCGCGAGGTGTGCGCAAGACGAGAGTTATTGATTCTTATTGCGAACGGACGGTGATAATTCGACGAGCATACTCGGAGCACACCTGGTCGCCAAGGTAAGCGGCGACGTGTGTTTCACCTATTTTCGTCATCGCTGTGATTTCGATTGTTTTAAGGTGTGTCTCAATGCGTTACATTGAGGGTTGCCAAGAGGTTGCAACCTTCATGGATTGTTAATCGATAAAAGATGGGCACAGGAATGTGATATGATCTCGATGTATTGTTGTTGTTACTCACTGTTTCTTTTTATTTATAAGTGATCTCCACGTAGTGGACAATTTATCCAAGGGACGTTCTGGGATCGTCCTTAGGATGTAGAAACGTCTTCTGAACGTTTCTAGAACGTCTTTAGAATGTAGGAATGTCTTCTGAAAGTGACCTTCTTTGGGACGTTTATTAGGGGTCTGTTCTACATGGATTGTTATGGTACAATTTACAATTAGTACAATCTACTTTATATTGGAAACTGTAAGGCCGGAATCAGACTACGTATTGAAGATTGAAATTGAAGATTAAAAAATGAGATTGAAATTTGACCAATGAGGACGAAGAAATTTTATTTTGATTGGTCAAATTTCAATCTTTCAGTCTTCAATCTCAATCTTCAATGCGTAGTATAATTCTGGCCTAATAGAGTTATATTAACGTATTAAAATTGACGAAAATTATGGGCCGATTAAAAGTTCGTCATCTCGTGGCCAGATTCTGTTATAGAATTTTTACTTTATATGTAATAGCGAAATGTATTTTAAAAAGTTGAATAATTTATTAAATATAAAATATATAATAAACACGTAATGCTATAAATATTTATGAATTACGTAAAAAATAATTAATAATAAACTTTCAGGACTGTTTGAAGTGCTAGTGTAATCTACATTAATTCTTAGAAGCCAAGATGAAGATCGGACTGTTGAAGCACTTTATGCACTACTTCAACCTGAGGCAGGGTACGATAGTAATCGCCATATTCCAAATGGTAATAGTAATCTCTATGAAACTTCTGTGTCGGACAATTGATCTGCTTCGCTGAGCATAATTTTAATAAATGTTCATACGCAGTTAACGTCCGGGTTGGGTATGATATTCTTCATTCTGGGTGTGACGCACGCATTGGGAATTCAAGAAATGTTGGCGAGAGATACCGAAGATGCACTCGAAAGGGAGGCCTTGGAGGAGATATCATCGTTCCATCTCAACAAAGAAAAGTTGGAACTGGCGCATCACACTGCAACCGGTTATTAATACTTGCATTCACGCGACACACAAAAATCACGCATGAAAAAATACAACAAAACAATCATCGTCCCTCCCGTTACAGCGATTTTATGTATTTGCAGAATTGGAATACGCGATGTATTGCGGCCTCGTCATCACAGTTATCCATTTCATCTCTAGCGTGTTACTTCTCTATGGGGCTTTGACGGTAATCGAAATCATTTGAAAGAATAATTGAAGTTCGCCTAAAAAGAACAACGAGTCATTATGATATTAAAATGATATCAAAATGATTCCAAAATTACTATTAAAAGTCATTTTTCAATTATTTCCGATTCATTTTAATGTCATTTTGACGTTATTGTGACTTGTTCTGCTTGGGCAAAGTTTTTTTTTTTCTATAATATATATTCCATTTTCAGAGCAATCGTCATTTTATGACGCCATGGATGATAGTCAAGATCACTATCATAGCAGCCCTAGCGATCTCATTATTCCTGGTAGAGGAGGATTGTCCTTTCCTCGCTAGTCTAGGCGGAAAAGCTGATATTTGCCAACGTAAGTTAAAATTTGAATTTTTTTCATGTTTCAAGATCAATAAATAATCGATGTGCAATTTGCTGGAAATTGTAAAATTCACGCAAAAATATTATTAAGCATGAAGATCCGCTCTAACTGAAGATCTTCCTCGCTTATTTATGTTTAAAATTATATAAAATCGAAAATTTGTGTTCCATACTGTACGAATTTCTTTGGTTAAATTTTATATCTCTTCTATCTTAAAAAAATTTAACTAAAGAAATTCTGCAGTACTGAGCTCTTATTACGTTATAAAAACACTACGTAAAATATATGATACGAGAAAGATAGAATGATATATCTATATGTTATTTCGTTTGCTGAAAAGTCTTACATTGATTTTATTTATAAAATATTTATCGTGTTTTTATTAAAGGACGATGTGATATTTTCAGGCCTAATCGTCTTTTTCCTGATAATCGCGAGCTTTTACGTCTGGTTCGTGGTGTACAGTACTTATAAGAGCCTTGAGACAAAGAAGGGACTTACGCACGAAGTGCACATTATGAAAAAAAAGTACGCAGTACCCGTACCGCTGGAGGTACCAAAAGCGGTCCAGATTTCGGTGAACAAACCTTACGAAATTTAAAAATATTATGAAATAGCAATGGAGAATTTTTTTGTCAATGTACGGTTTTACGGTTTTACGTAAATTACGAAGATGAGGAAACCTCGTAATTTACCCCGTAAAACCGCAAGATTCAATCGCGATAAGATCTCAGTGACGTAGATACATTTTAAAAAATCATGTGCTTTTGGACAAGTTTGGAAATTGGGATGGCAATTTAGAGATGATTACAAAATCGTGAAATAAAGTACGAAAGTGAAGTCTCGAAAGTGAAATAATTGATTGCAAATTGACGGAAGGTAATAAAAACATGTATCGCACGTATAGGATAAAGAAAGTAAAGCTCAAGATCTGCAAGGAACGCGCTTCTCATATTTGAATGTTTCTCCTTGTTTTGCCTTGTTACAGTTGCATATTCCTTTACATTTGTGCGTTAAGATAATTCTTTAATGTGACGCACAGATGCTAGTAATTATTTATTACAAAAAGAACGATTTTGCTAAATATTTAGTGCTAAATACAGATTTAAAAATAATTTTGTTAGATCATCAAAATAATTGTAAGACACTCCCAGCTGCTTGTTTAACTGTCAAAACTTTTTACGATTGCTTATACTTGAATGTTCTAGATATATCTTGGTGGCCCAACAAAATTATTTTCAGATTTGTATTTAATTAAATTTTTTAATATTTCAGTAAAATCGTTCTTTCTATGCACCATACTCTTTACATGTGACATACATTTTGGATTTCCATCTGACGAGATTATAATGGATAAAAATATCACAATTCTAAAAGTAATATCTCTCTTTGTGCTGTGAACAAATGCGCACTTTCTTTCAAGCGCAAGACTGAATTTAATTTTTTAGCATAAGCGAGCGAGGTCTTCTCGGGAGATCTGCGCTCGATAGAGTGACAACATCGAAAACGCTATGTACAATATATGAATCATAGATTAATTTATTTAGAGAAATAGAAGTGCAGGACTCCGAATCGAGGAATAATCAATTTTATTTCATATTTAAACCCAATTTCTTTGTGAAATTACAACTTCATTATCTGCGGTAATATCCGTATGATAAAGTGTAGAATCTCTCTTGCGTATATGTATATTAAATGTATGGAAAAAAAACATAAAGTAAAAATTACAATACTTCAGATGTATATGTATATGACGTGTATATGATATGATTCGGCTATGAAACAATGTCGTATTCAACGAATCGCCAAAAACGGATGCGATTATAACAACAATCTATTTATATTAAATGTATGGGAACGTAAAAATAAAAATTATAATACTTCAGTAGATATATATATGTATATGACGTATCTATGATATGATTTGGCTACGAAACAAAAGTGTTCAACGAATCGCCAAAAAATGGATGCGATTATAACAACGATCTATTTAAATAGATTTCAAAATCGTCGAAGAGGATGTATATCACTTTTATACATAATGCATTTATAATGAAAAGATTTGCTGGGCTACGAAACACATGATCAATAAGGATATATAATTGCATTGCAAAGCGCTTACCGTGAAGCTACGGCAAATAATTATTTGCTTTTTGTCACAAACATGTTTTAAGCCTAATCTACAATGTGCTCTTTGCTTTTTCATGGAAAGAAAACATTTGTTATGAACGCTAATCCTATAGCATAAATTCCATTTGCAAATATAAGGATTATTGCAAGTTATTGCAGGTCAAAGCAAGTGTAACAAATTTGCAAGTGTAACAAATATTTATTCTTTTTTGTACTCGTTACAAAAATGATTTGTAACAAATACAAAATATTTGTCAAATATGCAAATTTGTTTACATAAATTGGACAATTAAATTTTACAATTCTTTTTACGTCCATAACAAAATCATTTTTTTTCCATGCCGTTTCTTAGTTTTTATTGCTTTTTACCTCTTATCTTTTTGTCTGTTATTTTATTTATTCGTTTTCTGTCATCCAAGATAAAGGTTGACGAACTTCGAAAGAGACAAGAAACACGATTGTCGACGGCAGAGGAAAAAAGTAAGAAACAGGAAACAAAGAATATATTGTAGATTAGGCTTTATGACCAATGTTCGTTTTAGTTAGCTGCAGCAACATTCTTATCTAAAACGTAAGAAAACGTGAGTATCACGCCAACAAGTAACTTGCGATGTCTCCGGTTATCACCTGGGAAAGTATTCCTTCTGTTTGTTATATTTAACATTTTCCTTTCGTCTATTAATAGGCGTCAGCGAATAGGCTTGTGTAACAAGTTTATGACATAATCTCTGTTAAGATAGTTTTGTCTGTTCAATTTGTCAATTATTTTTCTTTTTGTTTTCAAAAATCTGCGCACAATACACCAACGAACGATATCACCAACAGTCAATAGAACTCTTCATTTGGTCCTCTATCGTAACGTTAGGTACGAACTTTATTGCCCCTATATAAACAGCTCGAGTGTTACAATCTCCATGTACCTGCGATGTACCTACGAGCCATTGAATTCTTTTACTCAGCCGAAATATAAGTGAAAATAGTGAAGGAACACGAAAGTCAAGTCCCTCGTCGCGCGGTTAGAAATTCACCGCCATTATGTATCCTCCAATCACGCTTTATCGTCGGTCAACTCAAGAAATTGAGCATAAAAGTCTCTCGTGCACTCACCCTTGTTATTGAACACGAACTTGTAATAACTACCATCTGCGCATATCACTGTGTATAAAAATTGTAAACGTGAGAGATTGCTCGAAATATGTAATGGTTTTCGGTTAAAAATCTTGTAATTTTATCAATATAAATTAACTTTAATTTCATTGTCAGTTTAACTTACATCCTTTTCTAATTCTAAGACCAATATTTATAGTCTATTCTTATTGTACAAGATTAAATAATGTTTTAGGAACGCTAATACGACTCTATAAATGATTTATAATATCCTAAGACTATAATATCTTAAGATATTCAAGACAATTTTAAAAATAAGAACTGACTACCGCGCTAGTCTATTAGAAAAGATAATGAGTAAATTAAACCGAGGTTGAAGTTAATCTATACTGATAAAAACAGATATACATATATATAATTCACAAACATCGCTCACCTATGATACTATTGTTATCTTGGCCAAACGCACACATGCATTGAGGACCGCTCGGCACTTGAAATTTACAGAAACTCCAACTCGAGCTGAAGTACTTTGGCAGGAACGTGGCGGACGCTAAACTAGATTGGCGATTCAGTTTTTGATCTTCAACGGCAAATACGTGCACAGTGCCATGATCACTGGCTACACACAGCCACGTAGAGTCATGATTGAAGTTTATGCTGGAATTAAATATATAAAAATTAATATTTCATGTTACGTGTTTCGTCATATCTCCCCTTTTACTATGCTTACCAATAGATATTTGCGTGATTCGCTCCTCTCCTTAATTCGTTAATCATATTACCATTTTGCGTATCAAATACTCTTATCAAAGTACCCTTCTCCGAGGCAGTGGCCAATCTGGTGCCCTGCAGATTTAAAGCTATGCAAGATAAAGGCGTTTCATGTGCTTCTATATTTAAGGGTTGCTTCTCTGTATTAGCCAGATCTATAACTGAAATACACAAGTCGTTAGTATTAAGTAATATATTTGATGTAGAAGATATATCGAGATCTCGATTTTTTTATTGAACTCTTACCTTGAACGTGGCCATTCTTTCGTCCAGGAAAGGCTAGTAAGGAGTTGTTGCTATTCGGGCATAGAACGCATAACCCTCGCGGATTAGGATTAGTCTCAAATACGTGCAACTGTTGGGGATTTTGTGTAAACGTATAAACCTTTATAACACCCTCTAACACTACTACTATCCTGTCTCTTCGCAATTTTACCCCTTTCACGGGTGCGTTAAATTCTAAGGTAATTGCTGGTAATTTCTTTATATCATCCCATATCATAACTGCAATCATAAAGTGTAAGTAGCCTGTAATTATGATAATAAGCCTGTTCTTTGTCGCTGGACTGCTAAAACTTTCTTGCTTTCATCAAACTTTAAATATATGGATACTTTCCAGCAATAGATAACACATTATTACACACAGTAAATTATTGCATCCATGTTATTCGCTAATGTTAAACAAAGATAAAACGATCCCTATGTTACACTATGGGTTCATTCCACTTGACGCTCTCGCAAGTATTATCCTTGTTTAACAGTTGATAAATAACAAGAATGACTCGAAGAGTTTGACAAACAGCCTATGCTTCTTGCTGGAAAACAACATATTTTATTTTAAGTACAACAAAAATACTAGTTCAATTACAAAGAACAGAACCTAATTATATGTATATCAAATGTACAGAAAGTAAATAAACCTTTGTTTGTCGGATACATTGGCTTGACTCCACCTCCAACCAACGCCAGATAATTACATCTGAAAAGCATCTCTACATATCCAAGACCTCCATCGCTAAAGTCATGCCTCTCTTTCTCCTTAAGTGGATCACAGTTGTATACTCGGAATCCATTCTCCATGCCACAGGCGAAGCATCCTGCAAATGCGTGAACAATAGCGATACAATTTTATCTGTTATACATACATTTTCCTTTCCTTAACAATATTAATCCACTATCATGTATATTTATGACACAAACACGTCGACACGAGTGCAGAAGATGACTCGACCTGATAAACTCATACATGGAAACGATATCGCGCGAACTTACTTCAAGCGTGCAATCATGGAGTCGTCCGTTGCATTAACGTTCAACGGTATCACTTCGAGATGGAACGGAAGCAAACGAAAGAAAGATGCAAACAAATGTGTCAAATCGTTTCATTCTTTCATTGCACACTTTTATAAAAATGGGAAGATCATTCACTAATCTGACTGTACAAAAGTAAATCCGAATAAATCGTTAATCTGTCAGTTGCAAGTCGCGCGGACGTCAAAAGGTCACCGACATTCCTCGGCGAAGAGGTTCGCGGTCGATCGATCGACGAAATTGGTCCTCTGGCGTTCCAGATTACGATAGCATGAAATTGAGAACGCCAAGTGCAGCTCAGATGAGAGATGGTGGCATCGCGCAGATTGGCGCGGATCACCGTGGAGACGAACATTAACGAACATTGCGTAGACGCGCGGGCGGCAAAACTAGGCTAGGTTAGAACACGGAAGTAAGGCAAATCTGACAGGTACGCAGTCACGGATGTTGTTCCGCTATCGACACGCGTTGTTAGACAGCCGCACGGGAACATACCTTGGTCCTGATTGAAGCCGGCGTAGAGCAGGCCGTTGCCGTGCGCATTGCCCGCTGTGAGGTTCATCGTGGATCACTCCGTCGACGAAAACATCCGAAACCTCAAATGTGTGTATAGCTCTCTCCGCGGCTCCTCGGTCACATCGCCGGTTGGCCGGTTCGCCGACACGACACTCTTCCGTACTGTACTTGACTGTACTCTGCTACGACGAGCAGTACGAGCATACCGAGGAACGCCGAACAACGCGCATGTGTTGCATATGTGTGTGTATGTGTGTGTGTGCGTGAGTACGTGAGCGTTTCCCTGAATATGCATGCATATTTAATATCATACAATACGTACACTTTTACAAAAAGTTACTTGAGACACTGACAAGGAATTATTAAACACTCTGATGATAATCTTATGGCATTATAATTTAGACGATTAAAATATTAATTTTGTTTTTTTATTCATTATTATTTCGTGTTATTTTTGTTCATCAATAATATTATCTTAATTTATGATTTGTTATTGTCCTGATAATAATATTTGATAAACAATAATATTTTTATATCATCTCAATATTTGATTTTTATTTAAAGCATTTTTATTGTTACCATTCCGGGTTTATCTGTGCGAGTGATAATTGTAGAAAAATATTTGTAGAAGAATATGATTGTTTTCAAGACATTGCGGTTAACTCATAACATTAATTCTATTTTTATTAAGAATTCTAGAAAAGATGTGTAGACTTTCTCGACTTTCTCTTCCGAAGTGTTCCAATTTGTACAAAAAAATTCTAAAAAATTTTCTAAGAAGAAAAATTATATAAGAAATTCTAAGAATAATTTTTAATAGAATCAGAGAGAATTAATCTTCGCCGAGTTCCTGGCAGAAACCCACCACACCGACAGATGTTAATCAGCTGATCGACAATCAAAATAAATTAATGGCGATTAGGCAACATGGCCGCGTCCAGGGTTTTAATTCTGCGATGTCAACAGTTTGCCTTTACACGCGTTTATTCTCCATTTAATAACGCAAGTTGTATATATTAACAATTCTCTGAGAGTATATGACGCTAGTCTGCTGACAGATAAATATTAATTCACCAGAAGTTGAATCAAACGTTTATGCTGAGCGTTTACGACGCGCGCTTGGCCACAGGTTAGATCACATTTACATTACATACGGGATGAATTCTCTCTGCAGGAACGTTTCGCTGGCGAGAAGCTTGCATACCAGCGGCACGCTTCTGAAGGAAACCCCGCGGAATCTGAAGAATAAGAAGCACAGCTCACAGCTGTGGCTGGAGAGGCAGTTGCGCGATCCCTACGTGGAGAAGGCAAAGCAGGAGAAGTACAGGTGCAGAAGCGCGTTCAAACTGCTGGAGATCAATGAGAGATTCAAGATCCTCAGCCCGGGTCTGACCGTCGTAGATTGTGGGGCAGCGCCCGGCAGCTGGACTCAGGTCGCCACCAATCTGACCAACGCTGGTGGTAAGAAGGAAGGTCCTGTTGGCAGAGTGTACGCTGTCGACAAACTCCCGTTTTATCCTGTGGAAGGTGCAACCGTCTTGGGAAACATGGATTTCACGAACATCAAAACGCAGGAGACTCTAAGCAAATTATTGCAGGGGGACAAGGTCGATGTCGTCTTGTCCGACATGGCTCCAAATGCATCCGGCGTAAGAGAGATAGACCATGATAATATAATGCTACTCGCTTATGCTGCCTTGAGATTCGCGTTACAAATCAGTAAGGTACAAAGCACGTTCGTTGTAAAAATCTGGGACGGTGGTAAGACGCAACAGTTTGAACAGAATCTGTTAAAGTTTTACAATAGTGTCAGGGCAATTAGACCTGATGCGACGAGGGACGAATCGACTGAGACATTCTTCTTGGCTAGGAGATTTAAAGGTCTCAAGACGAGTTGATGTAATTGATTAGTTCATAGATACAATAGATTTATTCGCGTTGAAATCTCCTAAACTTTTGCACTAACAAGATAAATAAACAACATTAATTTTATTGTTATATAAAACGCTTTATGGATAAAAATGTGTATCAATAATATTATATATATTGTCGCGAAATTAAATATTTTTGTAAGCAACGCGAACGAATTTAATATTTCAATTGTAAGATATTTAAAAAGAATATGTTGGGCAGGTTGTACAAATAAAAGAGCACGATAATTTTGTATCATACGGGCGTCGTATGCGATTCTTTTTTATAACTCCTTTACTCCGTTATCTAACAGGCGACCTCGCACAACACGACAAATGCAATATACATTGATATATTTCGCTATAAATAATACAAGAAGATTTAATACACGATTAATACGCAATCGGAACTGTGCTGCTGTTAACGCTTATTTATTTATATTATGCCTACATTATGCCTCTATGCGTATATACATTCCTCAATGATATAATTAATATGTACACGAATCGACATTTAATAGTACTGGAGAAATTACACACCACATTGAAACGTATGTAGATCAGTAAATTTACTGGCCACACAATGTCAAGTATCGTAAAATCTTTCGGCTTAATTATCGAGTTCGTAGAAGGAAACACGCGCAAGAAAGCTGATTCGAAATGTCTCAATGCTTTGAATGATGACTCGATAACATCTGCTACAATAAAAGTCGCGGCTTCTTAGTAACATTGTACGCAACAGATTAAAATTAGGAAGCAAAGTACTAAAAAAATTTTAATTTACGAATATTAATAAGATTTAATAATTTAAATATTACTTGAATGGAGTACTGCTTAATATTATATTTGTCAATGACACAATAATTTCTTTTATTTTTGATTTCAAAAGAAAGAAAGCTATAGAAAATAATATCTCAGGAGAGTATTATAAAATGACAAAATTTAACAATATTTAATTTTAAATTATTCTAAATTATTTGCCTAGTAAAGTGAAAATAATTTTTCTGTATGTTTTGTACTAATAAAAATTAACTTACGAAGACTTTTGCGATTTACATTAATAGAACTTATTGAAAATATTTTATATCGATTTGTTATATTACTAACACATACACACACACACACACACACACACACAACTATAATAAATAAAAGCTTTAAATATATTCTTGCTACATGTCACATGTAGAGCCGGAGCATTTATTATAGCGATATCGGAGACAACGTTGCCGTCAAAATATAATTATCTTTCCTAGATGAAAGGTAAAGCGAATACAATGAAGATCATCGAAACTTTTCGACTGATTTCAATGACTGTTTTGAAAGAAATCACCTTTGAAGTTATATCGACGTGAAACAACGATCGATTAGATCACACACCGAAAACACTTATTCTACGCTGTGGGCTGGCTAATGTAGGTGTAATTTTGTGATGATCTGCAAAAAGTGGTCTAACACGTTCGCGCACGCTTGCCATTTATAAAAACGGGTTATTTAAAAATTTGCAAGAGATCGTGTAACCGGAATGGTTTTATACGCTCTTCTTTACAAATACTTTGCAAATACAAATGACGAAATTGATGCTGCACGATTGTATTTCTTTACTGAAGAGAGCAACACGATTCCCAAGATTTCGTACGGCTGAAAATCGACTACTGTATAATAATTCTAAAGATCAGTCTGTGCTTCATTAACACTTCCGTTAGTAAATGAGCTCAATATATCGCTCGCGAGCTCGCGAATACGCCATTCATATATTCTTATCTTGAAATTAGTGTTAACACTGACAAGTCTAATAACTATCTCTCTGCTGCACAGAGAATATAGATTTATCAATGACGTTTCACACGAAACTTGGCTGAATTAATAACTATTTCATCATACGATAGCCTAATCAGCGATATATTTTTTATCAAGAATTTGTTAGCCCGCATTTTCGTTATATATTTAGAATTCACTGCGATTGTTATGTCATATTTCCATTAATTTCATTTGTCACATTAAAGTAATAGATAATTGTATTATTAAAATAAAATTTAATAGAATTGTCAAATGAAATTGTAGATGTAATAAGTACTTATTATAAATAAAATAGAAACTGTCTGTAAATGAAAGAGTCAGTATAAGTAAAAATTTCATTAAAACATGATTACATTAAAAACATTGAATAGAATTAAAATAAAATCATAGACATAATAAGTACCTATTATATCTATGAATAAAGTAGAGTCAATACAAATGAAATTTCGTTAGAAATAAAATTAAAAAATGATTATTATATTGTTAAAATAACATTGAATAAATTACCAAATAAAATAGTAAATATAATAAGTACCTATTATGTCTGTGAATAAAACAGGCAAAGTGTCATTCATTAGAAAGCGATTATATTATTAAAATAATACTGTTAAAAATATAAGGAGCTAAGTATCACATATGAAATTAAATATGTGACGAAACTGCGGATCCTTATTAATTTCTATAATCGAAAAAATGTAAAAAAATCACTCGTAAAAAAATTTAAAAATTACTTCAGGCAGTGTTTCTTCTATTTTAGCGCATTCTGGTAGAAAATTTTAGCTTTCGTAAATATTAGCCTAGTTAATGTCAGTTCAAACAAATCTATCCTCATCAACCTTGATGTTTGAAACAGCGACGCTTTATTTTCGCAACTTAATATCTCTCGTCAGACGCGATGAATTCACAAGTGATTCCGACGCTCGATTTATTTTGAAATGCATGACACAGTTTGAACTTTCCATAGAAAGCATCTGATTAACGTGAAAAAATTTGTCATCGATTGCGCAAATATTTTGCGTCAGCACGCTACTTGCTACTTCCTCGCTACTTTCTCTGTTCGATGCTTATCACTATTAATTACACAGCATAAGATATCAGAACGCATTTGTGAGATTTTCCTTGAAAATCTTTTTTCGGATGCGAATAAATTTAATCACCGACACGGCGTGACGCAACTATAATAAACAAACGTCTAAGTACGTTTCTAAATTTCCCTCCGCTTTTAGCGAGTCCAGTTTTCTTCTCACATGAAGGGAGGGCAATACCGGGAAGATACTTGGATTTCAGATCACTCCTCTTGAGATCGTCGAAGTTTCCAACGATTTGCAACACATTCGCTGAGCAAAAAAAAAATACTAAACGCGATACATACAGTATCGACTCTTGAACTTCTCAAACAGATTGCCGCAGATTGTCTTCCGTCAATAATCCTTCTTGTCAATCTTACCTACTATAAAGTCCCTCGTACAATAGCGATCTAAATGCGACGACAATCCACAAACTATCTTGACGCAATTTCGGAATTCTCGAGTCACTTGACACAGTTCCGTACAGCTCGTTAAACCTTTCTTTCAAGAAAAGCGATGTGAAGATTAAACGCTAATTGGTGTCTTTCGCTTTTGCGTTGAAACCCTGTTTCCCGGTGACGTCTCCGTGAAGGGACTCAACCTTCGTGACGATCGCGCCCGAAAGGAACGGGTGTAGGATTGTTCCTGGTCGTCGTTCTGATCGACGGGATAGATAGCCGGATCTTTGATCAGCGGAAGCTTACTCCAGAAATGCATCAAATCTGGTGTCTGATTCTGCCTCTCGCTGGGTGTCGCCTGGACGCGATCCAAGTCCGTCGTCCAACTCGACGCCATCAAATGATAAACTGGTTTCTGGCGGACAGGCACGCTGCTTTTGGTGCTGGTACCGCCGTAAGGGCCGACGTCGTCCGCGGAATAGCGCGAATTCTGCTTGTAATTCAAACTGTGTATGCTGTTGGCTATCTCCCCGCTATCCGGAAACCTTACGTAACCATCTTGCTGCGGCCGCCTTACGTAATCGGGAAATCTCACGAAATCTTCAGCAGAATCCAAGTTCATCGTGCTTCGTATGGAACTGCTCGGGATGTTTGTTTCGAAATCTTTCGGACTTTTTTGCAGTATGCTCTCTTTCAATCGTTTATCGTTGATCGTACGAATTTCGGTTGTCGGATCTTCCTCCGGCGAATCGTACGAAGAAGATGCACTTTCCAGTTTCTTGTTTTTCTCATTCTCGAACCTCATGGAGAGCTGCTCGGTTGGCTCGCGTCCGTGCGAACTGACGGTCACTACATCGTGGACGTCATCAGGGAATATAACATGGGAACTCTTAGTCTCCGAGCTGAACAAGTTTTTGGATTTGTCTTCGCTGTCTTTGACTTTTTCCGTCGTATGTTTCTACAATGAAGTCACCGTCAATGCTGACTTCGCTGGAGACATTGCTGCCCGCCTCGTCTTTATCCTCCGTGGGCGTGGAATCGTTATGATGATTTACGATCTGATTGAGTGTATTGAACAGCTTCTTTAACTCTGCGATCTGGTCCTGTTGCCGTTGATGACGATCGCGATCCGGACGCTCGATATCTCGAACCGTGGGAATCGTCATGCCGGCCTCTCCATGCTTCAGGATCTCCTCACCTTCAGCCGAGTCGTCTTCATCCGGCACGTCTGTGCTATACGGATAATCTACGTCGCCTTCTTCCTCGTCATAGAGGAAGTCCGTTTCCTCGCTCGGCTTGGAGGTTTCCGGTGCCTTGTCTTTCACGTACGTCTCGTTGTCTCGTTGCTCGTCTATCGGGATCGACGTCGTTTGCTTCGCAAGAAGCACGGAATCGGATGCACCAGTAGGGACGCTCTCGTTGGCATTTAAGGTAAAATTGGATATCTGTACAACCTCTTCGGTGGTATCGTTCTTCGTCAGCGACAGATCGTCCACTACGTTCGTCAGTTTCGTAGGCGAGATCAGCAGTACTAATGCTGGTGACAACTCGGTGGAGCTCTCTTGCTTCTCCGTCAAGACGCTTTCTTCTGTACTGCCACTGATGTCGATCCTCTTCACACTCGAGGAGTTCAACACTGTCTTCAGATCTACTGGAATCTTGTAATCCACCACTTCCGAGAAATTGGTGTCATTCGTTTCCTCGACCAATTCCGTCACTGGAACTGTCGCTGGAAATTTCTTTCCAACATCGTCGCCATTGGAACTTCCAAAAAAGAACTCGTCTTCGTCCAAGGTCGTGTCGTTCTTCAATTCGTACAATGTCATGGGCAACTTCATTTTCTCTTCGTCTGCCGAGAAGTAAGTTTCATTGCGAGTCGGCGCCGCGACCGGCTGGTTTTTCAAGAACGTTTCTTCGACTTCAATCTCCGTCGGCTGAGGATCGGTGTCGGACACCGCAGGGATGTTAAGCTGCAGAGGGATGTTAAGTTGCAGGGGACCGGTCGACTTTTTCTGATCACTCTTGACGGATTGTACACCACTAAACATGAGCTTGAGTCGTTCCAGAAGGAAATCCTTGTGCGCGGTCGCGTTAATGCTTATGCTCTTAACGCACCTACCCATCTTGTCCGCGTGATAACCTTCTGCGCAGGCAGGTAACACCCCCGGTGCGATGAACACGCTCTTCGGCGTTATTCTTCGAGAGTCCAGACTGGGTTGAAAGCCGCTTTGTGGATCCACCAGGAGCAACGCTTGCCAGAAGTCGCCCAGAAAGTCAATGTCCTTCTTTTTGGGTGTCGATGACGATGATGGTGCTGACAATATTTCTTCAGGTAAACGGGCAGGTGCCAATTCGGCGCTGCAGATCAGTCCGAGAAACAACAAGATAGGGAACATTCTCCATCGAGAATGCCTTCGCCGTAAGCTCAACATCGTTTCGTCCTCGTTGCTTCTGATCGAAGCTTCTTCACGGAGAAAAAGGAAGTTATCTCAAGACGCTCGTCTGGATCTTGCTTGTCACCTGTCCCTCGTTTTTGGAAGCATCGGATCAGTCTATCCAACAGATAAGAGAATTAAATAAAATTAATCGTTTTCTATGCACGGTACACATGTAGCATGCAGTCGAGCGGAGAAATTAACAATACGTTTGCGCAACGCGGCGATGTATTAACTTCAGCCGCTGGGGCTTTCACTTGAGTAGCGGCTCATCTAGGGAGCAATATTAACCCAGTTTCTAATCTTAATAGATACCACTTAGCCGGCGGTGCACGTATACCGGACGCATCGTTCCCCGAGGCAATTTAGGGCTGTAAGTTTCCTCCGGAATTTCTCAGAATGTTGTGCATCTGCTTCGAGCGTAACTAAAGTGCCCCAGTAGAAATGCTTTCTACTGTCTTTACGGATGTGAATAATTAGAAAAGAAAACTTCGAATGCGTGGCTGGTAATCATATAATGACGCAGCGTGACACGCGGAAAAGAGAATAAATCGACTATTATTATCTATCGAGTGAAAGTTGTTTCGGATCCTCTTGGAGCAAAGTGCTAGTAATAGAAAAATCACGATATACATTCCTATCCCCTTCGGTGACGTATATCATGCAGCAAATACGTGCTATAAATCGATTGTCGATTTTATCAACTTACTCGATCGCCCGAATAAGCATCCAATTAATCAAGTTTACTGTGATAGCTGCGAATGATACGTGAGAAAGGAAAAGTTATACAGCTGAAATAGTATTATATATCCATCGGACGAACGTGATGATGGTTTGCTGGAACACATATAAACCGACGGCGAATTTTAAATGTGAATCATACATAGTAGAATTATACTGCAATTTAGAGATCTACCCTCTAACTAAAAATTCATCTAATTTCACATATAATACAAAAATAAACTCGAAATGAAGAGTTTTTATTAATTTCTGAAAGTATTTAATTAAATATTTGTACATTTATATATAATAATAATTTTATCAATAAATATATAAATATTAATAGGTTTTTTTTAAACTTTATTGATGATTTAAATATTTATATTATATATTATAGTAATAGTTACGTTAAATATATATATATATATTATTTTTTTATTATGGAAATAATTGTACGTTGGTTTTATTGCACAATTTATGCGTCGGTAGAAGAAAAATCAGAACGTGACGCTCATCTGACATCCCCCATTTCCGCTCTTCAATTACTTTTATATATTATCTCGCTTTTTAACCGGGGCTTCCGCGTATAAAGCACACATAAAAAGGATAATTAAACGTATGCAATTGCGTTGCGTGATATACGCCGTTTGTGTTTCTCGGAGTTTCGAGAAATACAATATGTTTCGGGTTGTTACTAGGCACTGACACTGTTCGCATATATCCTTAAAAGGCGTGCTGCAAAGTGCGTGCCTCATATACGGCTGGATAATGCGCCTGCCGAGTGTGCGTACACACAACGAGGAAAAGTGAATGCACGCCGATCTGTTTTTACCGTTACACAGGCACGCCGAGATTATGTCTGCTTCGTGAATAAGACGTACAAATACGAAAATCGACTTCCCGATCGTTTATGTGTCGTCGCATCGCGCGGAATATATCGGGATTATTTTAGGGGGCTGCTCTCTTCTATTTTCAGTAGCAATAATAGGAGTAACGGATACTTTATAGTGTTCCGAGTGAGAAGCCGCAAAATGTGATATATATATATATATTATATATATGTATATTAGTTTATACTGGAGTAATCCTTACCATTGATTACCTCGAGTACGAGACAAATTTATACGAAATATATTATATAGTTAGAGGTCCTTTCTTTTTACTTGTAATTCTTTACAAAATCAATGAATCGGTAATTTTTAATAAAATAACTAAATCGATGGTTTTTAACGAAATTAATAAATCGATCATTTCAGAAGTTTTATAAATCAATTTTTGTCGAAATTGAGATATTATTGAGTTTCAGAATCATGAGAGCCAAATACATAATTTCTTATAAAAATCGCATTAATCACGCAATTTTTTTTTTTACTACAAAATTGAAAATGTTATTCTATAACATTTTTAGAAGTCTGTCTCATTACATTTACAGAATTTCCTAATTAAGATACAATTATATGTAATTTGTACGAAATGCTCATTTTTTTTCAAACTCAACGTAAGTCAAAATTTTCAAAATTATTATACTTTTATCTTTGAAAATAAGTTTTAAAAATGATATACTATTTAATATATGAGCTGATGAGAGACATTTTTTACATATTTCTAATTAATTTTAGTTAAAGATATACCTTCTTTGAAACTTCTTTTCTGCTTGTAATTTTCAACAAAATTAATGAATTAGTAATACTACAGTTGTAAAAACTAGAATATTTTTTTCTGTGAAAATTAGATTTTTTTACTTATATAGGATTTCTGATATGACCGATTCAAATGTGACCGCGTGCAATACAGAATTTTTACCGTAAGAAACGTATACATGTTGTAAATTGTCTGTTTCCGGTGAGAAAAACGAATTCATTTCTCGGGCAAACGTGTTCTGAGGATAACACAAATTCAGACGGGAAACACGAAGAATAGAGAAAAAGCGGATACAAATTGATACGACGTGTCCACATCACACATTGGAGATAAACTCAAACGACTCAATTTATGAACATGCCCCGATGCAGATGTAAAATACAGTTTCCTGTGAGCCCGTTAGCATTCCAAAAAGTTCAACGCGTCCCACAGCGGGCACTGAAATTGACGCCGTAAATAAAACGCGCGTAACGACCGGAGGGAGATTGAATGTCTTTCGCGCGACCGTATTTATCAGCCTTTCCAATCAACGAAAGTCGATGCGTTAACATCGAGGTAAATGTCAGACAGCGGCAGGAAGCGCCCATCGTCTGGCTTTGCCCGTTTACGATGCACGTCGTCGTCGCCGCGCGCGCAATAATTTCGCTGAAACGACGCTCGCGCGGAAAACGCGATTTTCCGCGCGTAGCACGATATATTGACAGCCCGAAGTTGGATTAATGCTCGGTATCGCCGTTTATCGGCGATACGTTCGGAATGGAAACGTAAAATATTTTGAACATGAAACACCGATAACACTGTGTTACAAGGTTTCTATTCCTCGTCATCTGAATGGTACAATTCTTATGTAGCTGTTGGAAAAAGAATTTATGTATAAGGTTAAAAAAATTCCATCATCCACAGATTTTGAAAAATCAAGAGCTTTAGTTTTGAAAAAAATCTATAAATTTAAATAATTTATAATACAAACCCTTTTCCAGGGTTGGATAAGTTAACTTTTTTTTTAACTAAATTAAGTTAAAGTTAACAGCCTTGAAAATTTAACTTAATTAAAATACAAGTTAATTCATAATAAAATTAATTGAATTATTTAAAGTTAAGTTAATAAAAAAAGTAATTAAAAAATTTTAAAAGTTAAATTTTGAACGAACAACCAAAAAAAAAGAAACAGTTTAACTATTTTACATAATTTTTTATATTTTTCCTTTTTTGCAGCTTATTTATTTAATCTGATTATTTTTGTTCACAAGTAACGATTATACAATATAAAATTACTAAATTATATACTCATTAGACTCTCGCATTGTATCTAAGGATTAATTTCAAAAAAATCAAATTAAAAGTTAATAGTTACTGATAAAATGTAAATTTAGTTAAAAGTTAATAGTCTAAAATGTAATTAAGTTAAGTTCAAATTAATTAACTTTTTAACTTTTTAACTTAACTTTTATCTTTTTAACTTAGCACTACCCAACCTTGCCTTTTTCTTATTATTTTACGGAGTAAAATACATAAGAATCGTATAAGTATTGATAGAGAAAACACCATTGTTATCTATAGTGTCAAATTTAATCTAATTATAGCCTAAGAAGCAGCGACGATTTAAATTAGGTTAAATTTGATACTACAGATTTAATGAGGAACATTGTAAATCAGTATAATTTTTTTACGTTAGATATTAATATTATAAATTTTATCTAGAAGTAGTGTTTTGGCGCTAAGACAAATACAACGATATGTCATGATATAAAACAGGCCATTGTGTTCCTTTACACAATTATAATTTAAGTTATTTTTAATCATTTTTATAAAGCGCCATAGCTCCTTCTCAATATATCGTTAATTTAACTAAAACAATGGAGATAAACAATTTAATTTAAGAAAATATATTAAATTTGACTTAAATTTAGTTTATTTAATGTGCATGTGTTAAATATAGGCGTTATTTACTTTTAAATTAGCTACAGAAATGAATTGATTTATATTCTGAAAATTAAAAATAACAAACTGTTATTTAACTCAAGGAATATTACCACCGCCCCTTTGATATTTACCAGTTAAAATATCGATGGTGTTTTTAAAGATTCTAGTTTTGGACGGAGGATTAATATATCATTTAAATTATATACATAAAGATTAAAAAAGATTTTATATTGTCACATTTATTTTTACATATTATAAAAAGATATTTAAATTTTTTATAACTACATTACCAAATATTATACATAAATTTACATTATTAAAACATAAGAAATTTAAAGTGGAGTTTTTAAAAATTGAAGAAAATTGTAAACACTTTTGCAGTATAAAAGATCTTCTATCTACAAATATAAAAAAAAACCTACAAGAAATATCCCTTAATTATCGCGAAGCAAAAAGTTGATGAAAATGTGTTTCACTGTATAATCGTTATCACTAGTCAGAAACATGCCTGCGTCGGAAAGACTATTGGTATATGATTTATGTGAGAACGATTTATGTAAGTACTCTCTAGTACAATCCGAGATCGCCGTTATGAGATATCAGCGTCGATTTTTCTTTCGGAACTACTCTATCCCGCGATATCTACGCATGGTAGAAGCACGTGGAAGCGTTTCTATTAAGAGAGCTGTAAGGACGCTCGATTGCGGTAAGATCACTAAACTAGGGTACTTATCCTCTATAGCCTATTTCAACTACAATCGCTAAATTGGTTCGGCGTATTTTGCGCTAATAAAAGGCCGCGAGTACGCTGTGAACGTCATGCATGAAGGATGTTAATACGCGCAAGAAAGATCCTACCGAATTATATCTCTTCAATGAATCTAGGAAATAAAAATGAAGATATTAGAGTGAGAAGATTTTTATTTCAGACGCAATCTTTTTGTATTAAGATATCACTTCCTTACTTCAAAAATGATACAGTTCAAGAAATATAATTTTTGAATTATTATCATGAATGAGTTAAGTAAACATTATTCTATCAATTGTCAAAAGTGAAATAATTTATTCTAGTAACATAATTTATTAACACAATATTGGCCAAATATTGGCTATAGTGAGTGCAAAAATTCGTACATTCGAGAAATTTAGCTTCTAAAATCAAAAATATATGCGAAACTCATTTGTTTATGTTAGAACAGAATGTAATCATTGTATAAAATTGCTGTTTATTTTCTAAAAAAAATTAAATTATTTTCTAAAAGCTATTAAATAAGATTTTTTTTTATACAAAATTTCCTTATACGAATACTTTTTGTACTCATTGTATACTGGCTTAATATATCCTCATTTAATCAATGTATCACCAATAAATTGCTCCTAGAGTAAAAAATCGTTAAAATCATCACAATTTGAAAAAGATGGTTCTTTTAAGAATTGTGAGACAAAAATGACATTAGATCATGTTAAGAGTATATTCTTTTTACCGATATTATTTGATATTCGGAGTTAATAATTTTTTTTCAAATTAAAGAAATAGTTTTTTTTAAGCCTTTTTTCTGAGAAACTTAGTTTTTTTTTCAGTCGTATCACTTTTGAAGTAAGGGAGCGATTATGTTCAATTATTGGGGAGAAGAACGATGAAGATACTCACGCATTATAATTCCTCGGTGATTTCGCGAAAGGTCGAAACTCACTCGAATAATAAAACCGAATCTTCGTCGGTTTCCTCCGACGAGGTTGCGTGCACGCGTTTGTTAAACAAAACGTGCAGTACACGTAGTCGAGGAGAAAAATAAAAGGTATATAAAAGCGAGTATATCACGTTTAACGCCACGCGGCGCGTACAAACGCGAGCGTGTAATCCAGCTGTAAATTCAGTGATTCGGGACAGGGCGAAATAAAATATAGCGTATCCAAAGATCTCGCTACTTGCCGGACACGATATTGCTCGAGGTCACCGAAAGAAAATTAACCGGACGCGAAGCGACATTTTATGCGTGGCGCCACGAGATCTTGAGAGCATTATCTTGCAAAAATACGTACTTCTATATATATATATATATAAAGAACGTTACAAGATACGGCTTAATAATGTCCAACACGCCTGCCACAAGAAAAGGAATCTCTGCAGACGTTGACACGACTTTTTCGAAATTTTCTGTTCGTTCTTCGTCCAAGCTACACTGAAGTTACACTGTTAAAATTCATAATGTCAAATTATATCCAATTTTGTGCTATTTTTAATCATTTCTTTAAATCGCCACTGCTTCTACTCAATATGTCGTTAATTTAACTGAAACAATGGAGTTAAATTGACTCCAGAAAATAATTTAATTCATTGTATTAAATTTGACTCAAATTTAAATTATTATTTAATAAGTATATTAATATAGATTTTGAAATTAACCATAGAAACGGATTGATTTACATTTTGACATGTATGGAGATTTAAAATTATAACATTTCATTTTTTTATAATCAAGAGATTGGATTACCATTGCTCTTTCGATATTTAATAGTGTATTCCGTTCGTCGTATTTTTATACCTGTGTGTCTCTTTGCTTACAGAGTATAGCCCAAACAATTTAATGAAAAGAATTAATGAGAATTTTATGGCGTAAATTTAATTCACGGTACATTAATTAATAGCTTCCGGCATAAATGCAAATGGAAATATTTACGAAATGTCAGATCAGAAATATAAAAAGATAACGGAGCGATATTTATCAAAAGTCCTCTTATAAATAAATTCATTTAAACCATCACCTGATTTTATAATTTATGCAAAATATGAGTATAATATGAGTTCTAGTTATGCTTATTGAGAATTAAACTATTTTTCTCTTGTTGTGCCGATTCTTTTGCATATATAATTATAATACATATGTAATATTCATATACGATATATATAATTTATCACTCATTATATCGTACACATTTTTTAATAATCTCCTGGATGTATTTTCGTGAATCATTTTTGTCATTCAATTTCGAATGTGTAGCGTAATAAAAATACAATACTTGGCTCAACGCGAGAAAGTTTTTATATTTTACAGGCCGGGACACAAGCAGTGAATGGTCAACCATAATTATTCGTACATTCCGACGAATACTTAAGCCGTTTCACTGATAGCGAGAGTATTTCCTACGCGACATGCAAGCATTCATTATCCGCGTTTGTCAATGACCAGCGACTTTTATTGCTCGAGTACCAACCACCAAACGTTTCTGTATCGGAAGCTTTCTCCGATAAGGTTGTCACTTTCGACTCAAAGGGAGAGCGGAGAGAGAGGGGGAGAGGGGGGAGGGAGGGGAGAGGAGGCAGAAAGAGGGTAGGAACAAAGAGAAATTCTCAGAGAATCCGTTAATTACATTTCAATGTTTAGAAGATTATAATTAAGCAATAACGTGGGCACATCTACTATAGTCAATTTGAAGTTAATTTCAACGTGACGTTGACTGGCCAACAAGATTATTGGCTGGTAGAAAATTCATTCAATTATTCAGCGTTTATTCCGTTGTTTAAATCTTTTGAGTCTTAATTGCAGTCAGATAGATATTCAATCAAGCTTATTGAATTGGAGATTAATAAGCTACTTAACTGCGATATTTTTTGTAGATGCATGCTTCTCATATAAAAGCATTTTTAAACCTATCCATACAGCACAAAATTTGCAGCAATATCGCTGCAAAATCTCTGCAATATTGTTGTAACATGCAGTGTTGCTGCAATGTTGCAGTAGTGTTACTGTAACTTTGTGCTGTAAGGATATTATGTTGAAAATAAATATAATTTATACATTTTTTCAAAATTTTTCTTTAGGATATTCTTTAAGCTTTTATAAATTCTCAGGAAGTGTAACAGAAACAATCTAGTTAAAGGCAAAGAATTTCGCGTTAATGTTAATTACATTTTTTTTCTTTTTAAATAAAAAGTTATATTAATTTTAATTAGCAAAAAAATGAATATAATTGTATAAAATATAATATAATATAATATAATATAAATATTATATCTGTAATATAAATATCGTATCTATTATAAAATATTGTACAAAAATAATTACCTAAGCGAAAAAGATTTTCAGGTTGAATAATTACTATAACAAGAAATTAAGATAGATAGAATAGAATTTGAAATATACGAGCGTGAAAGAGGATTAATAAGAGCAATGCAGCATCAAAGATTTCTTCCAACATACATTACGATGCAATTCGCTATTATCCGCGTTGATACCATTAAATTTTTTCTGATTCGCGGAGATGTCTGTTGCTTTAGCGAATCTGACCACAACTGGCAAAAGAAAACGATTAACCCTTCGCGATCCGAGATAACATTGAGAAATAGGTCGATATGAAACATTCTGCAATTACTTGAACGTCATTGATATTATTTAATGCAACAATTTTTCTTATTCTAAGTTTAGCTTTAATAAAATAAACCTAAACTCTGAAGTATGTAATCTACAAATTATAATAACTCACTGTTTCAAATTTGCATATATTTGGTACATACAAGAAATTAAAAAATAAATATATGACGATATGTAAAAAAATATAATCAATTAATGTCTTTATTATCATCGCTTATTTTATAAGCGATAATTAACTTGATGCAAGACCGCGTGAAAGGTTAAAGACATGCTTTAGTATCTTGTGACAAACCGACTATAAAGATCCATCAGCTTTAATCTTCCTGCCGGCACCGACACAGAAAACATCGTGTATTTGTCTTGCGTCTGCTCTCATAATCCATAAGACTAACATTTACACTTTGGCGCTCCAGATGCGTTAATTATCGCTCATACCAAACTTCTCCCGTTTGGATTAGTTGACTTTTTTCCAGATATTTTTCAAAGATGGAATAACAGAGATATACAAGATAATTAGGTATAATTAATAAATAAATTTCTGAAATATAAAATTAATATTTTCTTCACTTTGAAAATATTACAAGTTGATCAAAAAATAATATAATACAATCGACTACGTCAATATTATCATTAAATAAAGAATATTTGTTTAGAAGTTGTGGCAAATTGAAACTATATCTTTTTGACCTATAAATCTTATCAAAATGACTAAAAGATACGAAAACAACATTCTTAGCTAAGAATCTTCGATGTTTACACGAAGATCCTGATTCGCATTGTTGTATATATTTCGTCGATGAGGAGTGATATATAAAGTGTCTGCATTTTCTTAATATGGTTCATTATGTCGTGACGTAATCGCTCTTGAGGCTGTGTAAACGCGCACGATTGCAGATCGAGTGAATGTTTCAAATGCATCAATTGCACTTGGGTTACTCGAAGCGAATCGCGATTGCGTCGTATCGTACGTATGTACTTCGAAGAATACTGCGTATATTATTTATCGTATTCCGATACGTTGCGGATTTTTTTATAGAACGCAGACATTGATTTTTAACTCTGTGCTGTAACCGATATAACATAGCTATATTATCCAGAAAAGTTTTGCTCACTCATTTTGTAATTCAACTAAAATACCGAGATTTTTTATTTCCTTGATCAGCTTATCTTTAATTTTAATGAAAATAATAAAAGAATTTTGCCCATTTTGGATAAGATTTTAATGAAAGGTATATCAATAGAAAAATGAAAAGTATATCAATAGAAAAATGATAGATTAGACTACTCCTAGTCGACACCAACTAACATAACATCAATGTTATAATTTCGTACTCAACAATGTAACTATTATATAGGATCATGTGTTATATATTAGTGAATAATATATTTATATTATTTAATGCAAAATTATAACAATAATGTTACGTTAATTTTAATTCGTGTCGATTAGGTTAAATCTGACATTCATTGGTAAAAAAGTCAAAATCAGCAAATCACTTTATAAGACAATTAAAATAACAAATAAAAATTGCTGTTTATTTGAAAAGCAACTATGTGTGTTCTTTACACCATTCCAGATTCATTTCATTATTAGTGTAGAGAAGTATTAAGATATAGTTATCAAAAAACGATATTTTATATTTTATATCAAAGTGCTATCGTGTTCATATAATGTTTCAAAGATTATCTCTCGACATGAACTCAGAATTAATTCAACATTTTTGATCCTCTAACAATAATCTCGCATTTTAACAAGTGTCGTTACTAGACACAAAAAGCTCGGAACTTGTATAAAATAGATGAGGTTCTTTCGACAAAAAGTTGCCCAGCATAAAATATATGTTTAATATTTTCTTTACGCAAATATACGTTCAATATTTTCCTTATTTTTTTCTTTTTTGTACAAAATACAGAATATGTAAATATAATATAAATGATACCAAAATAACTTTTCATTTCAATCGAAAACAAGAATAAAAAATTATCAAATTGGCAACTTCGACAGTTCTAGGAAGATACCATCAGCGAAAGATACTATTCATTGAAAGGAACAATAAATTTGATGCACCCTGTAAGAAATTATAGCCGGAGAATGCAAGGATTTATCCTAAGTTACTATTCTCGATTTAAATGACCTCGAGATGACCAATAGTGACCTGTGTCTTCTTCAGCTTTCGTCGTTCCTCTCGCAAACGCCTTGAATCTACGATGATTCACTGGGAGTTGACCTCTCCCTAAATAACGCAACGCCAGCAGAACGAATTCAATAACGCGAAGCAATGAATCCTCGTGCTCAGATTATCCCGAGGTACAACTGAGAGACGCTGCATTTCAATAGCTAAATACTTCAGCGTATCTACAATAATCGCGCTCGTACAATACAAAAATTTTTTTTTTCTTCGATATTCTTTTTTCAGAAAACTTTAGATGAATTATTTCATTACAATTCAATCCAATCTCAATTACGAGATGAAAAACCGAGAGTGTGCAATTAAATTACTAAAACCAAGAGTCCGACTTCGCGGTAAATAAATGGTGCTAGCAGAAACCACAAATCTCTGTACGCGTGGATGAATATAATGCGGTGCAGGTAGAATGTGAGAGTAGCGGCCTTTCGAAACGACGGTTCTATGCGCATTCCTCGGGATTGTAATCTCGGTGTTTCTCGGGTGATTAGTAAATCCGCGTCTTTCTTGATTTCTCCTGCAGCAAATTCTATCGACAACGCTACACAGAGCACTCCGAAAGAAGTCAACTGTTAAAGTTGTTTGTTTAAACTGTAGATTCATGAAAAAATATTATTAGATATCAAGAACCGCTTTTATCAAATATTTCTTTGTGTTCAACTATTAAAAATTTGATATCAACAACGAGTGAGTGATCTACTTGTAACTATCTCACATTTTAAACTGCCAGATAAAGGCAGTTTTTTCACTTAAATAGCAGTAAACTGATATTCCAGACGTGTCTTGTCTGAAATGCATTCTATTGATATGCATTTATTTCAAAATTTAAAGATATTTTAACAAAACCGTTCTTCTCGTGTAATGGAAGTTTAAGTGTTTCTATTTTTAACCTGCGATATGCAACGAACCGATAAATGCATATCGAATAGAATGCATTTTAGACAAGATACGTCTGGAATATCAGTTTATTGCTTTTACATACAATATATATATATATTATATATAGAAAAATAATTATATTGGACTATCAAAGTTATTATGTAGAACGCCCAAGCTAGTTGCCAAAATGTCAAAATGCTTTTGCAACATTGCTCATCATTGAGATTCTTAATTATTTTGATGGTTCACACATCAAAATTATTTTTAGATCTACCTATATGTTTAGGTACTTCAATAAAATCGTTCTTTCCATGTACATTGGTAAGAAATGTAGGCTTCAGATGGAAAATGTAGTGCTCCTCGATTAAAGTATTTCGAGAGAAGCGTGTATCGAGGTCATAAATCGCGAGATAGAATTCTTGAAAGTGCGACACGAGCATTTCCGAGACACCCCGTAGCCGAGACTCGCGTAGCCAAGAGTCGCACAGCAGGTGTATCTTCGCTAAGATTCCCCTACATCTCCGACGGCATGCACTTTGTCTGATCTCGTACTACGTATCCCGGAGCCCGAGTGCATCCTGGCTCCGAGTTTATCTGGTGAGTGCAGTTTGACCGTGGCCGTACATACATATTTCAGAGCGTCTCGGTCCTGCTACATAACTGCATTCTAGCTCCGATACATTCTAGCTCGTACTCACGTCCGATGTACTCCGCCGACCGAACAACCACCATTTCTTGAGTACTTGTTGCATGAGTGTTGTTCAACCGAGGTAGCTTTCGCTTTTTCTCGCGCGACTGAATTTTCACGGCGAACTTCTACGGGATACTCACGCGGGGATAATCGGTGTCTTAGATCACGCGTTATCTCATACTATGAGTAAAGGTATTATAAATATAGACCTACATGTCTACCGGTCAGCTATTTTAGTTTTGCGTATTGATAAATAAATAATAATTGTTGTGTAGCCAAAGTTATATCTATGAAAAGTCATCTTTGATTTATATTATTTAATGTTCTGTATTTTTATTTTCTGTAAAAACGCTATATCAAAGTCTTTTATATACCGATATCGATAATGAATTATTAAAAAATAATGTTTGATTTGATTGTTTAACACGTTATGTTTCCCAGACAACAAAAAGCGGCTAAAATTGAACCATAAGATGGTTTTTATGTCTAAAAGATACGTCTTAAAAATGTCTTATGTCACAATTTTAGACTTTGAGTTGTCTGGGTTTATATTTGAAAAAAGTTTTTGTTAAAATCTTTTTTATACAATATCAGTAATATAATAGAGTAAACGAGTTAGCAAAAAATCATTTTTTATTTTATTATTTATTTTATTTTATTAATCATTGCTTTGTTTTTATTTAAAAAGATTTTCATTAAAACATTTTATACACGATATCGACAATAGGATAAACGGATTATCAAAAAATAATCTTCGATTTTATTATTTATGTTTTTGAAATGATTTCTATTAAAGTCTTTTATATGTATGTTATCGATAATGGAGTAAATGGATATAACGTCGAAATACGTTGATAAAAACAGATAGAGATTCAGATTTATTCAATGTTATGCAAAAATATCCTTCGCACTTAACACGTGGAAAACTTTCGATACACAACTTCTATCACGAGAACTGTTAGTTGTCAATAATACGTGTCAAACAGATTAGAATAAATCAATCGCTCTTAGCGAAATAAATAAGTCCTGTCAAAATAAATAAGCTAAAGAGAAGAAGAATAGTTCATGTATTTATTCAGCTGTGAAAAAATATATATCTTGGAACTTGA
Organism: Acromyrmex echinatior; assembly: GCF_000204515.1. Next base: position 82,906 of record NW_011626995.1, on the reverse strand, counting down.
GAGATATGTAAAACTCGCCAAGCGCGATTCAACTTTTTGCTACGAATCCGAAATTTCGTCATATCGCCGCGAAGGCTGACCGGCTTGTCAGTGAGAGGATCGTATTCTAGCAGGCGCGGCCAGCTCTGTTAATGTAATTGGCGCGCGATTAAACGAGGAATTAAGCTCGGCGCTGCTTAAAGCGAAGGCGATACCGTAATTCGCCGGCTACAGGACGGCCTCGCCCGGCGATCCGAACTGTAGACTTTTAATAAGACGCGAGCGGGATTTCCTTCGAGGCGGCGAGCAGATGTGACACACTTCTGGCCGATACTCGATCACGAACGACCGTCCCGAGACAATGAGTGATCATCGATTTAAGGGATAATTAATAATCACTTATACGCGAATCAATGTTGGCGATGATGATTAGAATCTGGCGTTGAAAATTGTTTTGCTGCAGGATATCCTACAGCTTATATTCATTATGTGATTAATGACTACACAATGGAAAAATTTGTGCTAAATTTCATGCGTCCTGTATAGTCCATCTAAATTGTTGTGTTAATTTAACGTAAGATGAATATATGTTAGAAAGTAACACGAATATTATGTAAAAAATATAACATTGGCACAATTTATAAGCAAACTGTGAAAAAATATATTTTTTCAGTAAAATTAATAAAAAATGAATATGTTAGAAAGTAACATATTATATAAAAAATTAATATAAAAATATAACACTGACATAATTTGTAAGCAAATTGTGAAATATGCTTTCAGTAAAATTAAAATTTATAATATATGTTAAATTGATATGTTCCAATAAAATTAATATTTATAATATGTTAAATTAACATATTTTATTCATTTATCTTAGAATTTATGTTACAAAATATATTATTTTTATGTTAATTGCGATTACTTATTCATAAATTGTATTATTTTAACTATAAAAAATGTTGTTGAGTATCGATTTAACATAAATGTTAAATAAAATATAAAATGTTCAAATTAAACATAATCACATCATGTTAAATTAATTTACTCGGGTATATATTAAAAATTCAACAAAAAAGGACCGATGTTAACATGAATATAACTGTTAATGAATATAAATGCTTTTTAGTGTGCAATAATTAATAATAACATCGAACAGTCGATAATTATGCATAATGGATATTTTATGAAAAAATATACTGAAAAATAAGTAAAAAATTTCACAGAAAATTTCAGTATTCTATAGGAATTTTATGAAAAATTGATAGAAATTAGCGAGCATTTAAGTACAATTCAATAATTTAAAAAAAAAATTAAACAAAAAAATTATATACGTGACACAATCTGGATATAATTTCTCAATCCTGATATAATTTCTCTTTCTCTAATGCTAGATTCCCAAAGCGCGAGATACTTTTGTTTGTAGATATCGTCGTCGGAATTATGAGATAATAAATTTTTAGTTGCCGTTCTATGTCTGTTTTCTGATGGTGCGTTCACCTCGAATCAAAAATCAAAGTTGGCTCCGCGCCTGGAATATAGAACACTGTCTTCCTGTTTATAGCACATTAGTTATTATCTGTCGTAATTTATTTCCACTCGTTGACCTTCATTTAGGCTATCTCACAACAAAAGTCCGAGGGCATCATCTTGGTATCTCTCGCACGTGTATCTTGTGTATAAACATTAAGATAATTTTTTTAATTGACGCGTTTATTATCCAAAATCATTATCAGCTATAATATAATTAAAAAGTCTCTATTTCTTGAGAAAAAAAAATGTCTCTCAAAGAAACGTTTCAAATTATAAAGTATCTCAATCACGAATACCTTCGGAAACTCCTGAGCTCGAAATTCAACAGCTTTATTTCACAACGCTTTTAAAACACTGAATTTTTCTACAGAGTACGTATCGTATTATTATCTTCCATTCTTCCATTTTTTCTCTTCTCATTCTTCCTTCTGTACTGGGCGTCTCGCTTCTCGGAAATGAGACGCCGAGCCACATCATTGCGGGGGATCACCTCCTTTCGTCCTCGTTTTCTTCTCTCATTTAATCTCGTCTGCGCTAGATTTACTACTCAGTGCATTAACTTAATACACTGTACGCTTGCGTACTACGTATCGCTCATTCGGATAAAGCCATACATATACATTTTTCATTCTGATCTCTAGCTTTGCCGCTGCCACCGCCGGCCGCCGCCGCCGCCGCGGGCCGGTTGCGTTTGTGTCACGGAGGAAAAAGTACCGAGCGGCCGAGTCTCCGCTCCAAGAGATTCAGCGGGGTCAATGAATCTGATCTGGAAAGCGGCGGTGTACACTCGCGGTGGCTGAGCTCGTGGGAGCCGCAGCCGTGGGGAACTACGCAGCCGCGACCTCGAGGCCTCCTCTCCCGGAGGCGGCGGCTTCTGCTCCCTTCTTCTTTTCCTTCTTCTTTTCCTTTTTCTTCTTAAAAACGATTTCGATGAACATCTAAAAGTAAATGCAGATCTGAAAATAATCTTGTTGGACCATCAAAATAAATTATCCATACAGCACAGATCTTCAATGGACGTTTCTAAAACGCGTAGAAGATCTCTAAGGACATTCCTAGGATGTTCCTCGGGCAAAGTATGTGGGTATGTAAAAAATTCAAGCATGATAAGCATGGAGTCTACATTCAGCGGAAAAAGCAGCTTTGCAACTGCTGTAAAATTCTTTTTATAATACGGTTGGTTATACATTTAGATCCAACAAGGAAATAAGGGCAAGAACCACTCATACTAAAGAATTTTACAACAGCTGCAAAGCTGCTTTTTCCGTTGAACGCAATCAATGTTGCAAAAAGTTTTGACATTCTAGAAATCAGTTTGAGCGCCTTACATAACTCTTTTGATAAAGTCCAACAAAATTATTTTCAAATCTGTATAAATTTTTAGATATTTTAACAAACCGTTCTTTCCATGTGAAATTCATTTCATTCAAGAAAATTTATGAGATATACGTATCTCATTGTCAGTAAAAAAATGTCAATTACATTGTAACAGATAAAAGAATATCTCACGATATTTTAAATCTTTCAAATTCCACTTATTAAGTTCCACGAGTATTTAACTTAGAATTTTTATTTTATTATCCAGGAAGAACTTTAAAGAAATGACAGATACAACCATATTCTATGTTTACAGGACACCCTGTATATTTCCTGCGTTATCATGCTCGCCGCGGAAATTGAGTTCGGAGGAACCGTACCGGAGTCCGCCCGCGCAGAAGCTTCGAGTCGCGAGTCCATGACATATCGCGTGCGCAACTCGAAGGTCCGCAACGGGAATTCCAGTACTTGTTTGCAACATGTCTGGCTGTCGTCCAAGGAGGTTGGAAAACGCACCGGTAATAATCGGCATGGCCGAAAGTTCGTCCGAGCCGTAAGAATCGAGGCTCTGGCGAGCTGCCAAACTCGCTACTACGCACAAAAATCGACGCTGGCTCCGATAACGTTAATCGTAGACACCTGCTCCCGAGACTGACTTATGAGTCTGGACTGCTGGATCATGTGGCTTCTTTCTTCGCGGCTCTCTCAGCTTTGAGTACAAACAGCCAGTTCAGTTAAAAGTGCTTGTAAAGAAAACCTCTTTCGATCAACTTCGTTCAGCAAAGATTTTTTTTACAACAAAATCCGAGGGTGTAGTAGCCAAGAATTGTTTAATTCTCACCTATTATTATAAATATTAATCTAATAAATATTTATAATTAGCTATAAATAAAGCTGATTTATACTTAAATTCGTAATGGCAAATTATATTCAATTTGTATTATTTTTAATAATTTTTGTAAATTGCCACTATTTCTATTCTATAATATATCGTTAATTTAACTGAAATACTACAGTTAAACAATTTAATTCAATAAATGTATTGAAAATGTATTAAAAATTCAAGTTTAATTTATTATTAATTAATAAATATATATATATTAATAATGTTAATATGAACGTGTATACTTTGAAACCAATCATGGATTGATTTATATTTTAACACACATGAAAGTTAAAAATATAACAATATGTTATTTAACTCAAGAAATTGGGTTCTCATTGCTCCTTTGATATTTAACAGAATATATATTATTAATGTTTATATTATAACTATTAGGTGTTGGAATTAATTCGTAGCGTTTTTTAATAAAAGAATGTTATTTATTTCACATGAGCATTAAAAAATACATTAATGAAAGTACTTCCCATCACTTGTAAAACGCTACGAATTAATTCCAACACCTAATATTATATACATATAATTAGTAGTATAATTGTAAATATTTGTTATACACATATTAACATAATAAATATTATAATTTGTCATAAATAAAATTAATTTATATTTTCTTAATTTACTTTTAAAAGAAAATTCTTTTACGGATATAATAATGCAATCTTAGCAATGTTTCAACTGTTCAAAGTAAAAATATATAAAATATCGATTCCTCTCTCGAAACAGACACAATAATTCGATACAACGTTTGTTCTCGATGTTACATTTTTTTCTGCAGACAGCAAAGATGTTAAATCCGAGCATCGACACGGGGCATCTCTTACCATCGCCGATATGCTATAAAGATATATTTACATGACGCGTTGATCGCTCGCATTGGAAATACACGAACCGAAAAGAAAAAACGTGCCGAAATTTATCGCGACGGTTCGACGTCGTCGTATCTCTCGTTGGTCCGTAGAGATCGGATCGAATTCGCCTTCAACGCCAGCCTCCGAGCGCCAAAGCTCTTTCACGCTCGCTATCGGATCTTTCGAAATTATGCGGGGCGTAAGCTGTATTATCATGAATCTAGACGTAGACAGGTAGCAAAGCTGATTTAAATCCGTTTCCATCAATATAGATTAACTTTAATCTTGGTTTAATTTACTTTTTATCTCTTTTAGTTCTAATAATTAGAAAAAGATAAAAACTAAATTAAACTAAGGTTGACATTAATAATTTACATTGTTAGATATTAAAGGAACAATGATAACTCAATCTTTTGATTTTTGCGTTAAATGATTTATTGTTTTTATTTTCCATGCGTGTCAAAATATAAATCAAATAATTACTGTAGTTAAATTGCTTAGTTTCAAAATAAAGAATGTCCACGTTAACGTATGTACTTAGTAAATAATAAATTAAATTTTAATCACGGTTTTTTAGTTAAATTGATTCAATAAAAGTAAATTCCATTAATTTTAAGAATAAATTTAACTCCATTGTTTTAGTTAAATTCACGCCATATTGAGTAGGCGACCTGTAGAAAGGATTAAAAATAAGTAGACTTATATTCTATCAATATAGATTAAAACTCAAATTAAGTATAATTCGACAGTGTATAAATCTATTTAGAAGTGTATCTAGAAATGGACATTAAAGCAAATATTGGATCAATTTTTATTAACAACTCTTAATGCACGTCACTCTCTCGGAGACATCACTGGATACAAGCAAACAATTAAAACCTTTTGATAGTCATGAAAATCTCAATGTTTATAGACTATATTTGTGAATTAAACGAATACATTTCTTCTTAAAATGATAATTTTCTGTATTTTTTAACGTCGAAAGATTCCTGAGAATTATAAGAAACTACATCATTGTACGAAGACACATCATTTCCAAGGTTGGGAGCGTACGTGCCTTCTTCAAATGGTTGCACGTTCTTGAAAAACCGAGGTCTTTGCTAATAAATCGCCGATCATGCGAGTTTTGCAATCATCTCCATCGTGCGAGTCAGCAATTACCTCTCACGTTTAAAGCTGGCATCGATATCTTCCTAATGACACATTTTCAGAATGTCTATATTTCTCTAACGATGAGAGAGAAAGAGAGAGAGAGAGAGAGAGAGAGAGAGAGAGAGAGAGAGAGAATAATTTTCCAGAGCATCTCAGCAGTTGAAATTAATGCTCTTTAACGTTTGAAATGAGTGTAATAATACTACACGACAACAATGACTTTGTTAACGTATAAAAAAATTTAAATGGATACAGATCTGAAAATAATTTTCTTGGACTATTAAAATAATTATTGTAGGAAATTGAAGCATGATGAGTAATAGTGCAAAAAGTTGAAATATTTTATATTATTTTACACTGTTGAAAATAATGTCAAATTATGCCATATATTGTATTTTTAATTATTTTTTATAGCCATTGACTCAGTATGTCGTTTTAATTAAAACACTGGAAATAAACAATTTGAAAAATATATATTTAAAAAAATTAAAATTCAACTTTAATTCATTTTTTAAGTTAATATGGATGTTGCCTACTTTAAAATTCAACCACAAAAATTAATTTATATTTTGACACACATAAAAGTTAAAAATAACAAAATTTAAATCAAGAGATCGGATTATCATTGATTCTTTAATATTTATAAATAGTCTAGCAATCAGTTTAAACACGTTTTATTATCTTGATGAGTACAATAAAATTATTTTCAAATTTGCATCTAACTAAATTTTTAGATACTTCAGAAAAATCGTTCTCTTTTTGCAAGTATCGAAGATTCGCCGTTAATCAACATCTTTGTTTATTGCTGTCACACTATTTCTGCGTGAAGTATCCAGCCGACGCTGGATTTTATGTGCCAGCCAACTGCTGGTGCATCCTGCAAGGTCTAGCGTTATTTCAACTTGGAGAATGCATTACGAAGACGTTTCTCACTGACAGGAAACAATACGAGTCGCAGATAACGTTTACACCTTGCCTCCGCTCGCTGCTCTTCCTAACCGAGAAATCGCGTTTGTTTTCTATTGGAAATAAAAAGTAGGGAAGACGCTAACAAACGCGTCCACAGTAAAAGCGTAATCTTAAGCTACACTAATTCACAACCGACTTAATAAGTGTTTTAATTTATATATCTGACAGATGCTGTTGTGACGGAGAGAAAGAACAGCCAGTCAATTGCAACTTTATTCGTTATTCCTACCTATAGGGATGGGTAAAATTTCGAATTCCATTTAAAATACTAATTGTAAAATACTTTTAAAAAGTGTATTTAAAATGCAAAATGCAAAATAGATTTTTCCAATCCATTTTAAATGTAAAATGGATAATAGATATTTTAAATGGTTTTCGAATGCAAAATGGTTTTTCTTGTCATAGTGAAGAAAAATTTTTACGAAAAAGTACAGAAAAACTGTATAGATTGAGACAAGATCCTCTTAAGAAATTTTTAATTTTTCGTAGATATTTGTAAGATGTAAAGTGTTGTTTACGGAAAATTTCTTGGTTTTTCGAACAGATAACACTACTTTACGTCCCATTACGAATATTTATGAAAAATTAAGAATTTTTTAGGCTGGTATTTATGGTCCGTTTTTATTTCAAAATTGTCTTAAGTAATGTCTTAAGATGCTAATATGGCCCTGTGATTGATTTGTGACATCTTAAGACTGTACTTAAGACAGCCTTGAATATAAAAATTGATTATGAATCGTCCTAAGATCTTGCTTCAATGTATGTAGTTTTTCGTAAAAACTTTCTGCCAGGTATATATTTTTTAAAAAATATTTTACGTTTGAAATCCATTCTTAACAGAATTCGAAGCTCTGACTACAGTGTTTATAAAATTTCTGACGGGAATATTTTAAATTTTTTAATATTGATATATGATTTAAAAACGGGACTGTTTACTTAATTAAATCAATTTAATACGAGAAACGCCGATTACGGTCAATTAGATGTTAAGAATAATATATATATTTTTAGAAATGTATATTTTACATAAAATTGGAACACTCATTTTTTATTAAGATTCGATATTTATAGACTATATTATATATTATATATTATTTGGAATTAATTCTCTCTTTACAGTTTAATTTGCAGTTTTATTTAAATATTCATAAAAATCTTTAGCCAATCATGAAATTTGGTTCTTCTTATGCGTCAACGATTCTAAGAAAAGTTTGTGAAAACATAGAAAAACTATTTACTTATTTTATAAATGGTTAAATGATAAACATGATTCTATTTCAAATGTAAAATAAAAATGGTTTTTTAAAAATCATTTAAAATAGGAAATGCAAAATGCTATTTTCATTTTAAATACATTTTAAATAAAATTAGTTTAAATGTTACCCAGTCCTGTCTACCTATTTGTTCATCGTTTTCCATCATATCTGGGATGTTGCGTGTAAAACAATGTCCGTTACGGGATGAACAAAAATACAATATGGTATGTTGAATATACATATAATAGTGATCCTATATCTTATTATTCTTCTTGAGTTACTATTTTATTTTTTGGCGATGGATCCGTGCTCTTTTCTGCGATACTGGTTACTTGATTGACTCTTGGAAAATCGAACACAATGTTTGCATTTCTTACAGGAAGTCAATCATCGCGGCACGAAAGGAACGTTCATAGAAAAAAACGAGAAGCAACATGATTCCGACGTATGAAAGATGTAAAATAGTATTTAGAGCAACTCTGCGCTAGACACGCATCGCATCAATGGCGTTAAAGAGAATAATTTCACAGGAATAATGAACAGACTAAAATTTGCAAAAAATTTGAATAACGATTAAGAAAATCGATTAATCTATGGAGCTGACATCAAAATCTGTAATGTATAGGTTCTGATGCCAGGTTTATAAGACACATTTAATTTATGTTAAAAAGACACTATTAATTTCAAGAAACCAAAGTAGCATAATTCGTACAAAAAAAGAATAACCTGAATATAAAAAACCTAAAAGATACAGTTTTTTTGTATCGACTTAATTTTAGATTTAGACATAAAAGACTCAAAAAACTAAAGCTTATATTTAATTCTTTTCAATTCTCAGCGAAATGAGATATTTTAAGCAAAACTTTTATAGTTTTTCATATACTTTATAACAGTATTTAGATTTCTCAAAAATCTAATATTTTGGAAATATCCATATTAAGTTTTGAAGAGTCGTATAATCCCTAAAACCTCAAATTTGGTTATTATAAAAAGTATAAGTGTTTCTTAGAATTTTTTGTTTAACAACATATTTTAAGAAGAATCGAATCGGTTTCGGATAATTGTGACAGATTTCTTATAAATATTTTAATAAGAATAATCCACATATATAAATAAATTTGCAGATGCAGCCTAAAAAATTGAATTATTTAATACTTTTGACAAAGAGAGAGTTTTATAAATAAGTAGATTCAATAATAAGATCCACTGTCAGCTCCGGAAGATTAAGAATACATTGAGATGATAATTAAAATTTTGCATCGCGCGTTCTGTTCGCTCGATCTATCTTTCTATTCAGAGCTCGTCTATAAAAAGACGACGCATAAGATAGATACATACAAGAGCATGACACGTGCTTATTTTATTCTCTTTTGTTGAAAAATACAAGCAGATAATTAGTCCATTTGACTCGCCTTCTCGTTTTCGTGCGAACCTGCTATAACGGATCCCGCTGTTTTTCCGCGAGAATCGTGCTAATCTCACTGAAGTTAACGTTTTTACCATTGTCCCGGCGAAAATATATCCTTCAAGTTGGGACAAAAACAGTTTTGTTAAACAGCGAAGCGCAGAAAATGACACTTATTTGGAATCCAAGGAAAGAAGAAGCTCAACGTCTATTCCTTTGTCTCATCACGCACGCTGTTTAAAAATGTGACTCGAACCGGATTTCTAAATTCGTTCGACAACCAGCTATATTTAGGATCAAATGTCTTTTTCTCAGCACGGTATATGTGACCACGACGCAGCTTTTTTTTTATCTTTCTGACAGGGTCCTTTATCTCGACGTCACACCGCCTGTTCGAATGACAGAATAGGAAGTATCGAGACGCGGCGACTTGTAAAAGTGTACAAGACAATTTGGTGGCTTTTAAGATTCACCTACATGGATGAAATGACTCGCGGAAATTATTCCATCAGACCCATTTTTCTGTCAAAGATCATTAAAGTTTTTCTTTCACTTTACATTGCTATTAAACAATCAAAACAGATGCAAAATAGAATGATAATAATTTTTAAGTACAAATAAGAGAAAAAATAAAGGTGCTACTCTTACCAGATTTTGATTTTAAATTTTACAAAAAATTCATACAAAAATATTAATTAATAAATAATAAAATATTATTGATAGTATTAATATTTCTAATTTTTAAATATTCATTACTATTGTTTTCTCTACAAATATTAGAAATTATGAATTTAGAGATTCTGTGCGAGAACTTCTTTCTTCGAATTGAATTGAAATAAACACTGGGGACGTGTTTTCTATGTATGGTACCGTTAGAAGTACCGTGATTTTTAGTAACATTTTCTATCATCTATGGTCTATGGGAAGCAGATAAACTTTTCACTTTGCGGTTTAACGATATCTCGATTATTCCGCGAATGGCAAAGATCTCGCGGCAGGTATTCAGATTATGCAAGCTCTGGTGAACAAGTGATCGGGCTCAACGGGCCGCTGCGAGCAATGAAGACAAAGAAGTTCAAGGCAAATTGAAAGTAGAAATGAGACTCCGTTACTACGCCAACTTGGAGCAGCGGATTGCATTTATATGGGGCTCCTTATGCATGGATCGACGCGATTCCGCAGAAAACCGACATCGAACTGTGCCGTTACGAGACTATTACGAAATAAGAGTATCGCTCGGCAAAGATCAACGAATAATTAAGCGCCAGCTTGCGATTAACTGTTAATTTTATTGTTAATTACAAGTTAACACTTTTAATTATTCATTAATATAATTATTGAAATAATAAAAACCTTTTCATTCAATTCAACGTCACAATGTCAATCCCTTTATCATTGTTTTTCTTTTGATTATTGTTTATCTTACTGATGAAAATTAAATAATAAAAAACGTTTGATTTTCTAAATTATTTGAGGATAAATTATTTGTTATTTCTTAAATTTATCATTTCTAATTGTTACTCGTTCCTTGATCATTTCTTCTTATATTGTTAAAATAATAACTTTAAGTATTTAATAATTGGTTCAACCTGAATAGATTTGTCTTCATTCGTAACGTCGTAAATGAACGGCAATACGAGATTTCGGAATTCGAATTTCAGAATACGCTCGCGGAATGTAAGAAATGAGACGAATATCCCGGCGCCTTCTCCAGGCTCGACAGAAACATTCTTGCTCATTGAGCTGTGAATCTGCACTCTCAGACGAATCGACTCTCACATCAAGCGATTACAAGCGTGTCTTTGCATTCACGCGATTAAGAATTTTATATTGCTACTTAAAATTCTTTGGCGAAGTGGAGCTCACTCCCATTTCATCGGAAATGATGTATTTGTCGTTTTTGCTTCTTCGACCTCATTTATATTAAATAATAATAATAATAATAATTTTATTATAGGCACCAAATTGTGATATGACAGCTAAATTTAAAAACCCGATCCGTGTTCAGTAAGCAAAAATACATTACAAATAGGTAAAATTGTTAAATACATTTTACTTCAAGCTAGTATTACTATTATCAGACTACTTTTTATTACATATTTAATGCCGACGTTTCGGAAATCGCAAAGGAAGTGATAAGTCTGCAACAAAACAGCTGATGATGAATCATCTCAAATTTCGATGAGAAACTTAACGATCAATTCATACTGTCTGTATGTGCATAACTGTGTAAGAAACGTCGCATCACGAGGCATTATTCTACGAGGATCACGCGAGGTTACGATTATTTCATAATCGGGAAAGTTTAATAGATTGTCGTGTTAAGTCAATTAGAAGATTAATGCGTCGCATTCATGAACACGCTCCAGCATATCCTAAGTGGCGATTATGTTATGAAATTAATTACCTTTTTTCTAAAAAGATTATATTATGAAATGAAAAATTTCTTGATTTTATCATTGAATTATCTTTAGAGGGGGGTCTTGTCTATAAATTGAAAAAATAAGATATTTTTAGAAATTTTTTCGACTTCTAGATAAACCCCTCTTAATAATAAAAATTTTCACGTTTTCGCCTTGGCGAAAAAGTTACATGAGGAGCAGACTTTCAAAATGCGTTTTATCCAAAATTTCATTTTTGTAATTAGAGATGGCATAGTGTTGAATGACATATTATAAGCTACTTTCAGATATTCAGAAAGCATTTTTTCATCGTTAATTCATATCCTGAAAAAACATAGACATTTCGAAGTCCATTGTGTTGTTTTAATAAAAAACAAACAAAATGTATTTGTTCAATATTTTCAGCAATTTTGTTTAATATTTCACGTCTTACTGATTTATTTTCTGTAAAATACATAGTTTTCTTGTGCGCGTAATTTCTTTCTTGATCTTTCTGAAAATTACAAATTTTCAACAAAACGCATTTCTGCTTCTCACATGATCGTTATTCAGATGACAAAAGAAGTAAAAAGAAAACGGCAACAGAGTTAAGGAGGTGTGGCGAATTAACGCGCGCGGATCACAACGTTATTATTTAACGGCAACTTCATCATTGTTGTCACTGGCGAACGCAATACGCGGACGGACCTTGAGGCCAATTGTCTCACTTTGATAGCATCAGCAGTGTTTCGTGTAAACTAATTAATCGGCGTGGTGCTGAGCACATCGTAAAATAAAGTCGTATTATCTGCTCGAGCGAACGCCGACTTTATCACGAGTTATATTTCCGCGAGTCGCGGCGTTTGTAGCCGAAACAAAATCTCAGTCTGAGATACATTATAAATTACGGTGATTCGCGATATAATTCAATCTCGATCGGAAAGAGGAACGAGTGGAAGGAAATAAGCGACAATAAGAGGCGACAACGTTGGGAGAGATGATGTTCTCCCGTATTAACGACCGGCTATATCACAGATCGCCATTAAAGACGTGTGAGATAATAAAGCGATGCGACGGGAGACGAAAATTCTCAACAAGAAGCGGCGATAATAAAATCACGTTTATCGTTCGCGTTCGCGCTCATGTCATTCCCAATGGCGGAACGATCGGCTTAAAGAGCGCGCGGTATAAAATCCACAGAAGAAACTGGTTCGGCAAATCGTCTACTTCCGATATTTCGCCGCGTGCGCGGCCATTCGCGTGAATATTACCGTCGGCCGGTCGTTGCTCATTACTGAAAATAAGAAAACAACCACAATGCCATGACATAAAATGTGCACTGTAAACCGGCTAGCGCCGTGATATCTAATTATATGTCCGGTTACAACGTATTTTCTATTTTTATTTGTATTCGCGAGTTGCGACTCGACATTAAAAAGTCTTCATCAAAAGTCTTTCTCAATATCACCATATTCTGCCATTTACAAAGTAGATACGATCTAGCAAGGGAGAGGGGAGAGAAGAAACTCTGCCCAAGCATGAATATGCTATACAATAACAAGAAAGTTTCGATATCTAGGGCACATTCTTGCAAGATCACAGGTTCGAAATGAATAATTATGCTAAAGAACGCAAAGTAATAAGAACAATGTTAGCTTTTTGATTTATTGGCTCAGCTTAGAACAGGTTGATATGTTTAATGTAAGCAGTTAAGAGACCTCCTACTGTTACGCCTGTTGTGAAATATGAGTACTACGAGTGAGATAAGTTTTAAGACAATTTCTCCCTAACAAGAATATCTGGATACAAATGGTTCAAAGGGGATTCTATCGAATTAGAATGGTTTATCAGAATCTAAAAATTTATTTAGTTGGATACATACAGACCTGACAATAATTTTCTTGAACTATCAAAATAATTATGTAATGCTTAATTATCCTTGTTGCTTAAAACTTCTTGCAACATTACACCTCATGCTGAAGTTTCTTACATAATTATTTTGATGGTCCAACAAAATTATTTTCAGACCTGTATTTACTTAAATCTCTAGACATTTCAACAAAGTTGTTTTTTGTATATATAGAAAAATAGATAAATATAGATAAATAACACCTCGATTTCACGAATCTCAAGTAAACTTTGTTTTAATCGCCTCTAATCGATATAACTACGAAAATACTCTAATAGCGAAATTCTACAACCAATTCCAATTTCAGTGGGGGAAAAGATTCTTTAATTTTACGATAAGGGAACTTTTCTGTTACGATAAGGAACATACGGCTCGCCGAACACGCTTATTACCGAACAGCCTGCATATAAGAGCCGTATAAAAATTAATCGAGACTGTCAGGACGGTCGCCGGCTGCTAATGCCAGCCGCCGGCCGCTGGAAACTGGAATCGATGAAAAATCACTGCAACTCCCTCAGACACGCTCTGATAGACTTCGACGCTCGCAAGTCTCTCGCAATTCGACGGCGGGCTCGCGCTCGCACCACCGACTCTCATGCCGAGAGCGCTTTCGTTTCCTCCGAGAGCAACACAGCACAATTCATGCGCGATAATTACACGGCATAGCCGATCAAATTGGAGGCGATAATAAGTGCGCGCCGCCGCACGCGTGGCCCCCCTAAGATCGGTATCGATCACGATTTTTAAATAGTTTTCCGCTCGAATTCCTGAGATTCTCGTCGACAAATGTAAGCGTCCGCGAGAGAGAGAGAGAGAGAGAGAGAGAGAAAGAAATTACTCTATGCTTTGATGAAGTAATAATACGATCTCCATCCTACGATCGCATACACGGTTTCGCGCCCGCGAGAAGCGAGTGCGAAATAATTAGTCGTAATAGTGTCAAGGGAAGGATTGGTCGATTCTTCGTCCAACGCGAAACGTCGCGAAGACTTTATTGTCGAACTCGCCTTCAGCGAAAGTAAATTTTTTTTTTAAATAAAATATATATAAAAAAGTTAATCAGAGGTAAAACAGGCTGTTCATATAAATGTCTTTATTCTCGTGTAAATAACACGTGACGAACTCATAAATATTTCAATCCTTCTTTTTGGGTTCTTATCAATATGAAATCTACATTACATAAGTAAGCCCATTCAAAAATGTAATTAAAGTCGTTTTTATTTGTCTAAGTTTTTATAATATCATTGTAAAAATTTTGTATTCATGATATTCATTCGGCTATTCTTTATATAGCTAAATTGGCATTTGGAAAGAATGTGCGAATTTTTTGTGCTTCATCATCTTGAATATAAATGGATAATTGCACTGACTTTAATTACATTTTTGAATTAGGGCTTACTTATGTAATTTAGATTTCATATTGATAAGGATCCAAAAAGAAGGATTGAAATGTTTATGAGTTTGTTATTGTTATTCACACGAAAATAAAGATATTTATGTGCATCCGAACAACTGGTTTTGTCTCTGATTGACTTTTTTTATATATTTTTTATTGATTTATTCGAGTCTCTTTTCATTGATTTATTTAAATGGTTTTTTATCACAGAAGCGATTCGTATAATTATAATACACGGAAAGAAGAATTTTGTTAAAGTATCTAGAAATTTAAGTATAGTTACAAGTTTTTCTGAAAATAATTTTGATAGATCATAAAAATAATTATGTAGGAAACTCAAGCATGAGCAATGCTGCAAAAAGTTTTGACATTCTAACAACTAACTTGAATAATTATCTACATAATTATCTTGTCTCCAACAAGATTAATTTTTGATCTAATTAAATTTTTACGCACTTCAGCAAAACTTTTTTCTGTGTCCGCTCAAGAAGTCAATTTTGACTGATTATAATTGAATTAAAGTATACCTTTGGACGCTATAATTTTAAGTACGTGGAAAAAATTTTTTGTTAAAATTTGGTTGAAAATATGGTTATCATGGAATAATATTGTATTTCGAAAACTTTTATGTAAATCTCTGTCATTCATTAATAATACTACAATAAAATAAATTTGATTAATTTCACTGAAGCGCATGGTAAAAATCTTTAAAATATTATATTATACCACCAATTACCATATTTTTAGGGTAAATTCTAAGAGAAAATTCTTTCCGTGTGTAATAATTTCATTTTTTTTTTAATGTTCTCTGTTTCATACATCTCTATTTATTTGTTTATATTCATTTATTTGTCTATACTTACCCGCAAAAAACAGACTATATGGCCAGTTTTTTGCGGATAAATATATTATTTAAACGGAAAAAATTATTTTGCTGAAAAATCTAAAAATTTAACTAAATACAGATATGAAAATAATTTTATTGGACTACCAAAATTATTATGTGGAATACTTAAACATAATAAGAGCAATACAAAAAATTTTAACGTTCTAGCAACCAGTTTCCTACATAATTATTTTGATCATGGTCTAATAAAATGTATTTTTAGATCTGTATCTATAGATAATTTTTAGATACTCAGGTACTAGCAAAACTATATATTTATTATAAAATTCCATTTATTATATTACATCTCAAATTTATAACTTGCAATATTTGGTGACTTCTTATTATCTTCTTAGAAGATACAGATTTTTTTAGATTTTTTTCTATCCTAACGAATAACAATTTTAAAAAATCTAATTCAATCATTAACAAGAATAAATTTTTTTCAATGTCAGATAGCATGTTGTCATTACGATTTTTCTAAGAAGATTGTAGAAAGCAAGCACGATTACGAAACAGGAGTCCCAGAGAGAAGAGCCATCGCGCTGTTCTCGAAGCCACATCTACTTGCGTAGAAAATGCTGTTGCGCGTTCGACAGAGACACGAAATACAGACTCGCTCGCTCGGGTATTTTTGAGGCATTTCTGGCATTCGCACGAACATTTGGCCGAGGCATGGCTCGAGCCATCATCGTAACATTCGTCGCGAATCTGGTCACGTGCCGAACCTACCACAACGCTCGGAGGAATCTCAGTTTTTGCTGTCACGTTGGGTGTATCCGGTTACCTGAGGTAATCTAGTTACATAATATAATTGATCCAAAATTGATTAATACAATTGAAAATATATAAAACATCTTCTCAAATTGACGTAAACGTTATATATATATAATGTATTTTTGATGTTGCGTTTTTTTAACGATTCGAAAATTCGGTTCAAACAGCAATAAAAACACAAATACATAGCATAGATCTCTTTCAGGCTCAACGATAACAGTATCGCTTAATTAGCGAGCTGATGAGCGCCACAAAGTCTCACTGCCGTTATTCTCGCTCTAATAAGTCATTCTGATAATTGTTCTAATATGCTCTAAACATCAAGGCGGCTCGTCTAATTTAGGTTGCCTCGTATTACACGAGATCAAGTCAGCGAAGCACTTCAAAATTGTCATCATGTGACGAGGAAAACGGAGATCACGATAAATAGGAAGTCGCAATAGGTGCGCATGACGATGCATACAGCGGAAGGATGAGGAATGCAGCCTGAATGCGTTTGCACTCTCATTGAGCTTTGATTCTTTGAAAAGAAGAATTTTATTTATTTTATACCGATGATAGGGTGGTAATTGAAATGTAGGCTTAGTTTAGGTGTCTTAGGATGACGATTTAAGAAACGATGAACCATCTCTAATTTTTACATACTGATTTTCTGCGACTTCTGATAACACAAAAGACTGATTTTTAATCATATATTCGAATATATTCAATAATTTAGACATTAATGTTATTTAATAACAAAAGACAAAAATTTTATTACAATATACAATGTTATATTACGGAATTGCAGATTATATGTCGTATTGTTTTATCTATCGATTTCGGTAAGTCTACATAGAAAAAATTTTTTCTTAGAATTTATTTTTTGAAAATATGGTAGTCCTCAGACATTGTATTTCGAAGAATTTTATGTAAATTTCTCTCATTCATTAAAACTATATATAATATATATAATATTATATATAATATACTATATATAATAAAATAAATTTGATTAATTTTATTAAAGTGCATGGTAAAAATCTTTAAAATATTGCATTGTACTACAACTATCATATTTACAGGATAAATTAAAAAAAAAATTCTCACCGTGTACATGAGAGAAAAATGTTTGGTATTTGTGACCATAATTATATGATAAAATAATTATGATTACACGAGAAAACGATTTTGCTAAAAGATTTAAAATTTTACTAGCTAGAGATCTGAAAATGACTTTGTTGAACTATTAAAGTAATTATGTTGGAAACTAAAAAAATAACGAGCAACGCTACACAAAATTTTGACATTCTAGTAACTAATTTGAATTTTTAACATCTCCATTTTTATAGTTATTGCTGCTAATGTTGGTAATAATAACTGCATTTATAATGCTATTAAAAACTATAGTTGGCATCGAAAATGACTAAAATTATAATAATTATTATTATAATTTCAAGCATTTTCTCTTAGTAAATGTAAAAGAGAAATAATAATAAAATAAAAATGATTTTTTATTCGTGTAATGCAACTCGATATTCTGCAACGGCATTGAAGGACCTCAATTGCAATCTTATCTACGCTGCGATTGCACTATCCATCCCTTCGCAAGAGCACGTATCCTTCAGACAAAATTGCAAAATTCGCGACAACTCTCGCTTCATTAGTTATACGACACATTGTATTAATTGAATTGCGGCATTATATTCACCACCGCTCGTAATATAACACCGTTCGGACCACCACGGGATTCAGGGTCGTAATATCGGTATTCATAATTCACAACGATACAGTGAACTCGCTCTCGCGCTCGCGAGTGGAGAACGGCAAAGTGGTGCGCCGTTGTGA
This sequence comes from Acromyrmex echinatior, assembly GCF_000204515.1. Next base: position 64,370 of record NW_011626995.1, on the reverse strand, counting down.
AACGTTTCTTTGGCTTTTTTCAAAAGCCGGACGTGGCCGTGCGTGTTAATGCGACACGCGCGTGCATTCACGCGGAAATTATGGAAATCAACGGTGACGATTTGCGGGGCGAGGCTCGATGGACGAGCGGAAACGGCGAGACGGGCGGAAGGAAGGGGTTGGAAGGTATAGAAGTTCACCGGAGATTTAGGATGGAACGTGGGAATGGCCATCTTTCCTTCGTGTCGGTACTGTTTTTCCATTTGCATTTTAGAACATTGGCGGACTTTTCGTAAAGCCGGAAACTTGTCGGAAAGGGAAGAGAGAAAAGTTTGCCGGCATATTTTATGGCGGATTCGAATGTAAAATATTTCAAAAATAAATTTAGAATGAAATAGAAATTTTAAATTTATAAACGCATGAACAATAATCTTGCGTCAATAATACTTAAAACTTTTACTCTAAATTAAATTGTTACTCTAAAGAGTAAAGTCTTTTAAAAATTGAAAAAATTGAGCCACTCTCTTTTTCAAGACTGGCTCAATTTTTACTCTTTAAAATGAGATTTCACTTCAAAGAATTTAAAGAATATATATAGGCAGTTTATATATTTTAGTATTGTATTTGAATATCTTCTACTACGAATACTCTGATCTATTGCTTTGATCCGGAGCTATAAAATCTAAGTAGATAACTGCTTTTCATCCGTCTGTTTGTAATAAAGCACAATGAGCGTGTCGCAAAGCCGTAAACACAATCATGTCGGTGATATGACCCACTTCCGGTTGAGGAAGAGATACAAATCGTACACGAATCAACGAACTTTGCGGTTATAAGTTAATCGCAAAGACTGTGTGGGTCAAAGTTTTGACACGGTTGTGTCTATTATATTCTTATAATTTATTAAAATTTCGTGTGTGTGTGTGTGTGTGTGTGTGTGTGTGTGTGCGCGCGCGTGTGTGTGTGTATGTATGTAGTATATAATTTTTCTTTAAATCGCAATTTATACACATAGTTTTGACATCATCTAGATCAGGTTACATGTTTTTTTTCTTCTATTTAAATATTTATCCAAATAAATTAAATAAAAATTATGTCTGAGAAAAGATGACTAATATAAAACTGATTAACTCTAATCAGTATTCAATAGACATTTTCTTCAACTAGATTGAAGAAAAATTTATAATAAATTTATAATGTTTTTCATAATCTTATATAATTTTAAATTACCTTATTTCTCGAATTTTGATCATTAATTACATTAACTTTAAACAAAAATACATTAATTTAAAGTATACTAACCCACATGAATACCAGTTAAGAAAATTTTGGAGCAAGTTGTTACAAATGTAATATCTTGTACGTTTAATTCCATTTTTCCTAAAATAATATACTCGTTGCTTTTTTATAGTGAAATCAAATACTGTTTTCTTTGATAATATTAACATTATGTTATACGTTCTTCTTCTTTTGAAGTCAGTAAAAATAAGTCACAAATGATATCGAATTTTAGCCTTTTCAAATTTTTAATAACTTAACCAGAGAAACCGAGAAATACGATCTAAAAATAAAATACGATTAAAAGCTACGACCGGCATCAAAATATATATAATCAGGGTGCTCCACAATACTGGAAAAACGTGCCGAATCGCACGATGGCGTGAACGAGATTCCAGACATGGAAGCTGACCACGCAGAAACGCGACTCTCGAGTCTCGTGCACTTTATCTCGTTTATCGAAAAGTAGCTGAATTTTCTGAACGAGACGCGAGATACGTGCCAAGTATTATACGTCAGAGAGATCCCGGATCCGTTTTGCCGGTCTTCTTCGATATATCAGCGTCTAAATAGAAAATTACTAGGTAGAAAAAAAAAGCAAGTCGGAAATATATCTGGCGTTAATATATGTCACAATCTTCAAAGTTTCCATCATCTATATTTTCCGAACAAAAAGTCTCAGTTGAAAGTTATTTTAGAAATTTTAGATCTTCAAATGGATGCGACAATTCTTTTAACAATAAGTAATATGTCCGAGAATTCTGGTATTTTTTCGCTTCTCACAAGTTTACGTCGCGTTGAAGGTAAAAGGAAACTTTCCTTCGTTCTGGTTTTTTCAGCTCGATCAAAAAAGAAAATAATGATCATGAGGACAAATGTACTTCGTGGAACTATAACAGTGAACTAAAAGATTCTCTTTCAATGTGTCCGATTGGCCATAAAACGAAAAGCAATCTCCAATTTGATGATTGTTTGCCGAGACGACCAGATAAATTCTTAAATTCTTTTTTCGATGAATATCTCAATTTGTACGAAGCGAAAGTATATCTCTACATTCATTTAATGTGACTATAAAATTCAGCGTCTAATAAATCTCACGTTTAATTATCGAAACATTTAGAATTAAAAATAACATGACAAACTACAATTTTTTGTCGTAAAAATGGCAAAAACGATAATTCCGTTTTTCAATAAATTTATAATAGTTCACAAAGATAATCCAAAAAGATAAATTTTCAGGAAACAAGAAACTTACAAAAAAACTTTCTTATCTTCGAACTGTTCACATATAAGTATGTAATTTTTGAAAATACACTTATTTGGTTCTCTTATGAAAAATTTCTTTCAAAATTTCTTTTCCCTGTATTCTTTTCTTCCAAAGTAAATAACGATATCAGTCCTTCTCGCGGTATCGGCATTCGTTTTTACATCACGTAGGTCCGGTTCGCGTATCAAAACGCAGCATCGTACCATCGTAGACGGTTTAATTTCGAGTCCACCTTGAGATCGACACACCGCCGGACACCCCTCGACTTTCAATAATCGTTTTTACCCGGACTCGTTAAGGCCGTCCGGCAGAAAGGCTGGTCCCGGCGTTTTTTTTCGGCAACAACGTCGAGAACGAAGAAAATTCACGGCGATGGTCAGAGTGAGAAAGCGAGAAGTGCGCGATTGGTATTTACTTTCGTGCTATACAACGAGGAGGAATTATCGCGAGGAATTCAGGAGTGCCATGGTCAAGGTAAGAGGGTCAGCGAGGTGCGTGGAAAAAAAACGGGAAGCCATCGTGATCGATGCGATTCCCAACACCGGCATTGAAACGTTGCACGGATTTCGAATGCGACTTATATGCGGCGTGAATACTTCGATAATCCGTGAGCTACACCTTGACAAACAAGTACCGATGGATTTAGTAACAGATCGCAAAAAAAAGAAGGAATCTGGTAATATACAGCTACGAAATATTTTAAGTGAAATAATTTTAATCAAATGTTCAATTAATATAATCAAAAATAATTTTATTTTTTTTAATATTTAGAAAAGTAAAATTTTTTGTTGTATTAACCGAACATTTGAAATGATTTCACTTAACATTTAATAGTTATTATTACCAGATTCTTTTTTCAGAACGATAATAAATGCATTGACAGAAAAAATTGGACGCTGCAGCAAATTAGATGATGAAATATGGCATAGCATTTTTAATTGGCTGCTGCAACCAATAAAAAATGCTATGCCATATTCAGCCAATCTTTTCTTTCATTGTAGGAAACGCAAATATTGATATATTAAATAGAACAATATAAAATATCACTATCATAATATGAAAATTTACATTTATAAATTAAAAAATATTTGTTATTGCATGTTAAAATTTTTATTGATAGTAATTATTTGTTTTACTTAATAATAGACTTTATTAATATACTTAACTAGCATACATTTTATATTATATTATTTATTTATATAATTTATACTATTAAATAAATAAATATTTATTATTAATAAATATTTATATTTTAACAAATAATAACAAATATTTTTTAATTTTTACAAATATAAATTTTCATATATGATAGTGATTCTTATATTGTTACATTAATAATAAATAATATTAATAATATTAATAGTTAAAAATTAATAATATTTATTATTAACGATATCTATTTGTAAGATAGATATCTTTTATAAGAAAGTCCATTATAAAAAATGTAAGAAATATTAAAGTAGAAGTATTAAAAATAAGCAAGACAAAATATACATATATCTCAGTGTTAAAGAAGATGTTTAAAAGAAAGAAAGATGTAACGCGAGCATATTGAAGTTCGCCGGCTGAGTCAACTAGCTGATGTATCACCTAATCGAGCAAAAGCTTTTAGACGAGGATCGAGACTGAATACAATTTCTAGCACGATCGTTTATTTATATCAAAACTGTGTAAACGATCGTTTATCAAGTATGATATATTTGTTGGTAAACGTTATTCACGATTGGCGCAATATGTGTTTTATGCTGGATTTATTGCTTGAAAAATGTTCTCTTATAATGTTTCGAATGAGACAAACGATACTTTTAAATGCTCTTAGCGAGAGATACAAAAGAAGACTCTTACATATCAATTTTTACGTTTATATATTTGAGTGCGACAACTTTCAGAAAACAAAATTATCATTTCAAATTAAAAATAGAAAAATAATTATAGTGACTGCAAAAAGTATTTGTACACATAGAGGAGATATCTTTTTAAAAAATCTTATTTTTAAAAAGTACGCATCAATTAGTAATTCATTAACAAAGAATAAAATAGATTGTGTATTTCTGAAAATTATCTAAAAAAGTGTAATAATTAAAACATATTATCTTAAAAATAAGTGAAACTAAAATTTGTATTATTTCGACGCAAAGTATAATTGCGCAGTTCAGAAATTTTCTAAGATCATGAATATTTTCACAAAATTCTCTTGTTTATATAAAAAAATATATTTCATTGTTAATAAATTACTAATTAATGTTTATTTTTTACAAATAAGGTATTTCTTTATAAAAATCTCCTTTGTACAAATACTTTCTGCATTTATTGTATACAAGAGCAAAAGCAAGATTAATTTATCCACTCTAACTTACGATCGTACTTTGGATCACTTGCGTGGAAAATCAAAGGAAAATTAATATTATTTGCATTGTGCTTGCGTTGCACTAATTAGATTATTATTTATGTAATGTACGTGCACGTATATATTTTCCTGTCGCAATTTATCCCAATTCAATCTCCAACGTGCGCCGTAAACGCGCCTCGTAATCGCTCGCTCCGGATTTATTGCGTTCGTCGAACATCTGCTCCCTAAGCACCGTCGTAGATCCGTTATAAATCAGAAACTTTTGCGCAACGTTTGATAACGATGAGTGCCAACATAATCGGGGGCCAAGGACGAGGCTACAAGTAATGCGTGTTTCATTTATACTCAGTGTCGACCTAAATTTTGTCTCGAACCTGCAGTTCAATTAAGTGATCTTGACATTATCGTCCCATATAAACTCACATTGAACTCACGAAACATCGCAGCCGCTGGTTGATCAAAGATTTCTTATTGACAAGTAAAAGATATGTTATAAGGTAATTCGTTTTGAAGATAAGGGACCAGCTGAGACAAACGTTCGCATTGCGATTTACAGTTTCCGAAGGCAGCTTCCGTTTAATCTCAACGCTGACGTGCGATCTCATCCACTTTAGCCATCAATCTCAACTACCATAAATATTATTCTCAGATCTGCGCGGAATGAGCTTCTTCTTCGGTAACCTTCTCGCAAGATGTCGAGTTATGCGCCCAACTGTCTGGAAAGCTTTTGGACGAAATCCAAGATACACGGCGTTAAAAGAAGCTTTCGGTTTCTACGTTTTGCCTCGTTCTCTCTTTCGAATAAAAGCATGCGTAACGATCGAGGATCGAGGTTGCGAGCTTTTGATACGACCTACAGGGCTGTCACGAACATTCGCTTCTTTAAAGCGAAAGATATTTTACGATCGCCGGATAGAAAATTTTGAAAAAATATATATGGTAAGTGATGTTCAGAAATTTAAAAAAATGGCAATATTCTTATATATCTAAATATTTAAATAATGTAATTCTGAAAGAAAGAAAGAAGGCCAAGACGAATAATCAAAAGATGTTTAATAAATTAATAATAAATTTTATTTTGTAACGTAATGGAATGATGTCGACTCATCGAGTTTTCTTCAGTCAAAATAAAATAAATTTCGATGTATAATATATTTATTATGATATACAGAATGAAAATTAAATGAAAATTGAAATGTACAAAAAGAAAGATGATAATGAATAAAATAGCAGTCATGTCTAAGCAAATGTACACTATATAATATTCTCTCTCTGAAATATTATATGGTAGCAGTATTATTTTAATTGAATAGTTTATATGCAAAAGCAGCTATATTAAAAAATATATAATTAAATGTATATTCCTGATTAAAGAAGTCAAATTCTCAAATCTCTACTGTTGTAAATGTAGTTATATCCATTATCATATTTAATAAAAATAGCAGACATTTCATTCCAAAATCAACTAAAATCCTTCCTTCAGCTGCAAAACACTTACTTGTACTTTATTTTATTAAATAGAAATATCTTAATATCGTATATCACGTTTTGTTAACTAAAACAATGAATTTTTGTTTTTAATTAAAAAAAATCTTAATAATCCAAATAAGAAAAGTATACAAATTTTTTCGCTGTCGTAAAAAAAAAACATTTTACGTGGAGGTAACAATTTTTGATATATATATATATATTTTATACATATAACTTTCTCTCTCTTTGTGGAATAATAATAATAATATACTATTATTATGTCCAACGGAAAGAGTAAATTCAATAAACAGAAAATCACGAACCGCAAACATAACAAGTACTACTTGAGCTTCCATATGGGAGTAAAGCCCTTGACCGTTATATTCTTGGAGCTTTCAAGAAGAGTCGTTCAGAATGGTCGGTAGTGTTCGCAAAGTGAACTCAGTCTGTATGGCCGAGGATTACCCTATAACCGAGGAGAGATAAAAATTTTGACGGGGCCGTCAAGCTGATGGTAGATGCTTTTTTCCGTTAAAAGCGCGATAGACACGAACATAACGAGCGATGACAGCAGAAATTTCGATGAAATTTCTTGCAGCTTGAAGTAGACGTGCAATGTGCTTCGGTTTACAGCAACAACGCAATCTCGGGCTAGCGAATCGCATTCTAAATTCAAAATTCATTTACCAGCATTTTATGTCTTCCTCAGAAAGCTGTAATTACTTTCACTGTACTTTCTTCGAAGAAGAGGCGAACGAGAAAGGAAAGGCGAGTTTCTAACTATAATCCACTTTGCGGCATAATATTCACATTCGCGGTGACTATATTTAAGACTTCCAACGAAAGCATCGTAGTCGTGAACGGAAGTTTAAGTAAACTGCGCGCAAATCGCGTCTACGTAAGTGCAAGCATTCATCGTGGTTATTTCAAATAATCACAAGAGAGCCAGTCACAGTTTGATCTTTCTCGATCGCGATTTATCGCCGCTCGTCATCCCGGAAGCACGCGCGCACGGCTGGCCGTCATTGTTTGCGCAAATTCTTGCGGGCGCGAGAAAACACAGAAAGAGCGAAGGAGAAAGAGCGGCTCTGTTACGATATTACGCAATCGCGATATTACGTACCGCAATTATAACAGTCCGCCGACGCAGGAATTTGAAACATAACACGACATAACGCGACGTTCGCTGTGAGGAAGTGCGATATATGCGCATCATCGTAACGTACTTTGCGCGCTTCTCTCTCTGAGCTCGACAGTCTGAAATTACGAAGTAATAAAAACGACGTAATAAGTTTGAGAGCGCGAGGAAAGCGCGGATGTTCCTATTATGTGTATGTAAAAGGAAAGATTGCATTTTTATTCACTTTTCTCTCCCTTTGTTTCTATTTTCTTACATAATTTTAATAATAATAATAGTCTTTAAAGAGAGAGATCATTTTCTTAATAAATTAAATTTTTATGTCTAATCTAAAATCAATGCGCGCGCGCGCGCGCGCGCGTGTGTGTGTGTGTGTGTGTTAAAAATATTGTTTAATTTATTTAAAATAAATTTTTATTGATTTTTCTCTCTCTCTCTCTCTCATTCTCTGCTTGTATAAATCTTAATAATAATAATATCCAGACAATTAATATAAACTAAAATGTCCTTAATAAATCGAATTTTTATATAAAAAATCAACATTAATTTATTTAATTTTGCATTTTTATAAAGTTTTTACTCTCTTTATTTTCTTATATAATCTTTATAATAATAAAATCTCTAGATAATTTATATATAAATTAAAATTTCCTTAAAAAGCCGGACTTGTATGCTGAAAGTCAATGATAAAGTATCACTTTTTATTAATTCAAACTCGCATTCTAAAATTCCGTGTCAATTTCTAAAATGCGTTCCATGAAAAGCGAGTCTCATGCGCGCGATCGATCAGAGATAATTCAATTAGACGATCAGTCTTGCCGATCGTATCTGGTCTTCCGACTAACTAGTTTAGATGACGAATTGACCCGATTGTTAACCCCTTCTCTTGCAAGAGAAGCTTGGTTCTTCTGTTGCAACTCGCGCAATGGCCTTTGACCTAATACGAAAGTTTAGTGCGATTTGCGTTTCTTCGAAGTGCAAATTAAATATGGTCCATACCGATCATACCAACACGGTCGTTGCTCTGAAATATTAAAATAATTTGTCGCCGGCAAGGTCAATCTAATCGCACTACTACTCAACTGAACGATTAAATCGCACTTTTAAATTTGCATCTCATTCAAAACTTGAATCTCATTATTTCCGAGAACATTTTACTTCTCGGCATAATCCGGTTCATTTTATTACGCGCGATAGATATCGTCGAGATTTGTGAGAACTCACGGCAACGGTAGAACGATTTCACAAGAGAAGTTTCTCGAGGGGGAAGAAATGGTATTGCGGTTTCCTGGACGACCTTAAGACCGATTTTAGAATACCCTTTGGGGAGACTCATCGAGCGTGGCGAGGCGTCGCTTTTCTTCGACGCTCACCGACGCGATTTATGCCGAAGCCCTCCAAGGTCGCGAAAAAGTTTCGTGCTCCTTCATCCGAAGGTTGCCTTTTCGCTCCCCGCTTCGTGAGAGAATCTTCCTCCTCTAATCGCTTCTCTCCCTGAAATTCTCGTTATATGAGAAAATTTGAGAACGCCAATTGCTGCTCGTATTTCGAATATTACTTAAAAATATACATATATAATATCAAATGTTAGACCTGCGAGACCCATTTAATGTATGTTTATTAAAAAATACTAATTAATTTCAAGGAATCAAAATAATGATATTAAAAAATATAAACATTAAGTTTATTTTAATAATATTTAATAATTTCACTGATATTTTATATTATTTAAATTATATTTAATTATATTTTTATAAGATCTCTTAATCTCCAAATTATAGATGTAACGTAAAGAAAATTGAATTTTTTAATATTTCTGTAAAATATATATAACAATTGTTACAAAACGAAAGATGCAAGAATTAAGAACTAATATTAAATTTAAATATAATATCTCGGCACCTGAATATATTTTTATTTGAATGTCACACAAAAAGGAAGCTGATTTATTTTGACTCATTAAAATATTTGTTATCTTAATAGTCACTTCAATAGACTCACTTCAGTTTCAGAGAGAGAGGGATATAAATAGATCCAATAGATCCACGTCAGTTTCTGACGATTAAAAGTAGAGGAGCTTGAGAGTTCAATATAAAATTAAAGAATTATGAGTTTACAAGAGTTTACTTTGATAAATTTATACAACATTTTATTCTAGGAAATTTTTATGATTATCTTTTCAATCAGCCAGGATTCATTTCTGATTTGATGAATCATTTCCTAGGGTATCTCGATAGAAGTTCAAGGGCGATGATCTCACGTGGAAATCGATATGAAACATCGATTTATCCGCTCTCGGATTGACGGACTTACTTTTTGGTTCCGCCGTTTGAGATCACGTGAGGACACGAACCGAAGCTCGTCGCGCGAGTTGTGAAACAGTGTCAGTGACCGACAGCCTAAGGCCACCAGACCGCCTTGCACAGAGAGCATCGTTTCAAAATGATTTAAGTATCGTTCACACTGGAAAAAAAGCGACGAGTCCCCGAAACCGACGACGTTTATGCATCGTTTCGACGCAACGCTTCAACTACGTGCTGTCAAAAAACACCGTCGATGCCTGAAACTCTTCTTGCTTTTACTCCGGCTCGTGTCTTATCGATTCATCCCGTGTCGTTCCCTGCGCGCTATATCGATTGCATAAACATAGGTGTCTTATGTATCACCTTCGCGTGAACAGAATGCTTGACTCCTTCTTTCTTTCGTCTCACGCGTCTCGAAGAAAATAATTTTCTTATCTCCGATTGTAACCACGTTGTTGGACCCGTATAAGCCATTTGCGAGCTACATGCAAATTCGAGGACGTGTCAAAGTGATAATAAAGGGGAGAGAAGATGAGGGACATTTAGCTACCGCTTCAAGGCTCATTCTTCGCATAAATATCAAAGCTGAATCGAAGCCTTCTCGCGTCTGATTGTCTCGCGCGCTTAGCCTGGAGCGGAATAGAATCGACCCGATTAGAATGGTCATCGCGACCGCAGTTGCGGACGATCCGTTACAACTCGCCAGTGTAACACGAGACGCGGGTGATCTCGCGATCGACCGCGTCGATCTCGTTACCAATACGAAGCCCGAGATTCGTCCGCCAACGGCGGTCGCTGGCCCTGAGAAAGCCCCATCCCTCTCGCGATCATCACCTTCAATGTGGGTTCGGCACTGACTCATACACGCCAGCCTGGCCCACTTACGCGATAACATGCGTAAGGTAAATGATCCCAATGATTGAACTATTAAGAAGGTAGTGAACAGTATTATTATCGATTAATAATTAGCAGCATTACAAAAGGAATGTTAGTAACGAAAGTTTGTTTCATCGAAAAATACTAACATATTGGAACAAAGTTCGTAGCGCTACTTCATTTATATTATATAGGTCTACACGTTTTAAAAAAAAAATTCGTAATTACATCATTTAATATTGCAAAGTTTGAGTTTTAAGGAAGTTCTCGCGCTACTTCCTAGTCAATAGACAGTTTATAATAATATGTAAAACGATTAAAATAATGGAATGAAAAGATTACTAATATCTTACGCCATTATACTGAGAAAAAAAAAAGTTGTGGCAACTATAAAGTACAATTCTAAAATTTAATACTTGCAACTAGTTTTAAAAAGTAATAAGAACTAAAGTAGTACTGAATACTCAAGTGAAATATATTTTACTTAAATTATTAGATTGTTAATTTAGTAGTTGTCAAAACTATATATTTTTCTCCAAGTATATACATAATTATTATTAATTTTATATGTTATTTTATATGTTAAATATTTTTAAAATGACAAATAAAAATTGTAAGAGGCTCATTTGATACACACGCATCATCCATTTGACATATATTTTAACTTTTTTTATTGAATATATATTTCTCGTAAACTGTACAAGTCAGTTTAAATGAAACTTTACGAGAACAAACTTTTACATTATAAGTTGAAAGTATAACCTTATTCTGTAGTTATTCTCTTTTAAATTGAGACACTTGAGTATAAGGCAACAATTTAAAAATCGTTATAATTATAAAGTAAACACTTACTTTATAATTATAACCACTACAGAATAAGGTTATACTTTCAACTTATAATGTAAAATTCTATACATTTAGAATCAAATATATCTTCAAAATGATACGATAAAAGTCGATTAAGTTTTTTCTAGATATTATTGATATTATTAACTTTTATATTACATATATATTATAGACTTGTCTTATATTTCATCAAAGATGAACCTCCTTAAAAATCTTACTCAAATGAGATAATAATTTGAAATATGACACTTGAAATGAATAATTCTTTTGCAATAATTTGCAATGAAATTATATATTTTTATTACTGATTTTGATAGAAAATATAAAATATTTAACTTCCTCTGTTTACTTTGTCATTTTCTTGCTGTTATTAACGAATACCTTAATAATTACCAATACACGATTGATTTTTCAATCGCTGAGCACGTTTATTTCTTGAGAGATTTACTTTATCTGACATTGCCGACGACCGCGTGTCGACTTTTCCACAGTCGCATGCTAAACTTGATGAAACTCGATCTCGTAGCCTAATCTTATTTTCTAAAGAGGGAGGATCTCTGTGTGCAGTTAACGTTCAGCTGGTTCGCTGAGTTGTCGTTTCAACAGCAGCCAGTTTAACGGATTTCCCGCGAATAATCTTACTAACAGTAGGCAAGTCTCAAGTCGAATGCGGGGACTTGCAGAATCAGTTTATTCTGAATAGACGCATTTTCTACCTCTGCATCATCACTTCGCGAAGGAAGTTACTCGGCCGCTTCCTGCCGGCCGCGTCGAGTCGAGCACGAAGACAAAAGGAAGACGGCCGCTCTACCGGGCGAATGAGCGACAACGTCATCCGTTTCGCGGGAACTCTCTCGGCCGTACCCGTGGGAACCGTTACACGCGGGAAACCGCGATGTAAACGACAGAAAATAGCTCTCCCGTTAATCACTGCGGCAGATGGTGCGCGTGCAATGCGCGCACGCCCCTATAATTAAGCCACGTCTAATTGATTTTGCCTCGATACGTCGAATATGGAATGAAAATGTGTGACGGATGACTCGCACGAGTGGGACGACCAAGTCGTCCGTGTAAACGCGCCGGTGAATTACGTCGATGCTTGCTTGGCCGACCGTAAACTTCGCTCGAACTCCCTGATCGCGACAAGAAGGGTTTCATCGAGGTAACTCATCGTTTCGTTGTAAATTTGACCAACACACTTGGAAAAAATCAACATCGAGCCTATTAATAAATATTTTTTATTAATAGCCATAATCTTTATGTAATGATTCTCAAAGAAAGTTAATAAGTATAATTATGTCATCGTTGTTACAAAACACTAAAAGAAACCAAAGTGAAGAAAGTAATCTGGACTCCCACAAAATTAAGTTTAAGTATAAAAGTGAAAAAAATTAATGCAGTAATTATTGCGCAAAATTTATTAAATAAATATAATTCTTAATGAATAATTATTCTACTTTTCATAATAGCAAAATCGACATTGCGTGTGTTTCTTACTTATAATTTCATTATAAATAATAAATATAATTTTTAACAAACAATTATTTATTAAGAATTATATTTGGTTCATGCAATTTGCGCCGATTCCATTAACCCTTTTCACTTTTATATTTAAAAGAGAATCAAAATGAAGATGTGAAATAAAGATTTGATTCTAAGATACTTATTTCACATCAGTTCATTCTAAGGGGGATTAGAGCAAATTCTTAACATTTTATGAGTATATCTATCTCCAACTTCCCTCCGTCTTTTTCTCGACAGTTTTGTTTTCCTTCTTTGATTTCTTCTTTCGCTATGTCGCTTCGTCATCGCGACATTAAACGGACCTGAGTGCTTCGCTCGTCCTTTGTACCATACACACTTCGTGCAAAGGTCCCCTTGAACGTTCGAACGTGTCCCATGACAATGGTGAGTCCGTGTCGGAGGCACGCTCGAGATCCCTTACAGCTAATTCCGAGAATCTCGTAGTCCCGCGGACATATCCGCTCCAAAAGAAGGTTCGACCGAAGTTACCTCCAGGCTGAGTCATAATTCAACGCTCACGACAGGTACTCCTCGTCGTTTAAATACCCGGTCGCATAATTGCCCGCGCCAAGTCTTATGATTACTTTAATAGCGAACCTCCCGGGTGCTGTCGGTCAATGAAAAGGAAGACGCTTTCCTGCGCTGCCGACTTCATTGATTATTTCCTCCGTGAGGTAACGAAAGAGATACGCCTTTCAACACAGAAGGAAATTCGCACGTGATGTCGATATTCTTTGTAATTACATTGAAGCGATTCATTGCATTTATTTAAATTAGACTCAGATCTAATTAATAAAAAGGAAAAAAAATCAGATTTATATGCAATAGTAACAACTTCTCTTGCCTGAATTTACATAAATAATTGACTTTTTTTTTATCTCATTAGAATCCCGCCATTTAAAATAATCATCATTGATTTTTATAGCTTTAATCTTACATTTACTACTTTTTTCCTTTTGGTGAGGATAGATACAATAAGACCTGTCATAATATTTTTAACTCTCCGGACCGTGTCTATTGTAGACCTACTCAATTATAGATCTCTTTGTCAAAAATATCTAACGATTCAATTTTCTTTACGTTCTCTACAAATTTGGATTATTAAAATATACTCAGTACATATATTCTCATATTCTTTTTTATATAAGTTATGCCATTCTTTTAATGTAAGTTATGTCAGTTTGTCCTTGAAATTAATTGGTCCTTTAATTGTAGATCCATTCATTCATAAATCTCTTTGTCAAAAAACAATTCAATTTTCTTTAAATAAATTGAAAAAAAATTTCTTTCAAATGTCAAGTTTGCAAATTTATTATTCTTAAAATATATTTATTGCTAGTATATTTTTTTATACGTGTGTGTGTGTGTGTGTGTGTGTGTGTGTGTGTGTGTGTCATATTGGTTCTCAAAATTAATTAATTGCTTTTTAATTAACAAACTAAGTGTCTTATAAGCCCTACCAGTTACTAATCTTGGTCAATCTCCACAATTGTGTTTCGATTTTCATTAAAGAAACCCGATATATATTCGAATATCGGAAAGTGTCACAAATAGCGATATAAAAGAGCCTTTTGTGGTTGTGTCTCCGTGCTTTGTATGATTCGAAACTGTTCCAAGGTGATAGGAAGACGATAGATGCACGCGTTGAATGCTTTATGAAGCACGCACGGAACAAGCGGACATCCTGGCGTTATGTAACGCCATTCTCTTCCTCCGTCCGTAATTAATCGTCTGCTGCATTAACCTTCTAACCTTCGCACCGATACACCGATGTTCCTTTCTCCCGATCATGTCGACGAGTTTGCTGGCGAACCGCGGGGATCCAGGCGATCCCTGAATGGGGTCAGCCACGAGCCAAATTCGTCGGCAAAAATCGAGGCATTACTCATGCGTTACTTGCTATACAAAACGGTAGTGCAGAGGAGAGCCTTGAACCTGAAACCATTCGCAAACGTGGCGTGGGATGAAAGCACGAAAGCGAGATAGTAGCGATACTTCCTGTCGGTCGCGTTAGAATAATCGTCGATTCTCACGAAGAAATGAAATTTTGCGTCGTTAGACTATCTTTCTTTTACATCGAATTATGTAAATAATTATTTAAGTTAGACCCATTCATCCCGCTTTAATCTTAGTTTAATGGTATTGAGTACAATTCATACACTGAGAAAAATGGTTGGGTTATAGCAACAAGAAGTACAAATAAAATGCATTCTGATCATACGAACCAGATTTCTGATTATCAGGATTGAATTTCTAGTTATCTCGATTAGAACGTTTGGCAGATCTAAAAATATATCCAGTTTAGTTTCTCTCTACAAAAGTGACTGAAATTGAAAGTTTCAATTACATTTTCCATATAAAATGAATGTTATATACATATGAAACAGTTCCATAAGATCAATATTTATATTTAATAATTATATAGTTTAAATGAAAATTTTTTTCATCTAGTCTTAATCATATTTTTTTAAAAACGTGTTTTCTTCTTATTGTATATAGAAAATTTTTTGATATTTTTTCGAAAAATACGTATGATATATTTTTAATTATAAATATCTGATTTGTATCTGGTCGATTCAATCAGATTTCCAATTTCATTTATACAATCAGATTTTGTATGTGCAAAAAGATGTTGGCTTTGAACCATACGATTTCTGATAAAGTCTACAAAATTTTGCTTTAAACAAATGAATTTTTCTAAACTGAGGATGTAACAATTTCCGTAATACCGGCATTATTTCCGGCTACCAGAAAATCAGCACGCCGTGTAACGATCCGTCGACACGGTATAGGAATTAGCGGAGGTGCCATAATTGCGCCCACAAAGTGGCTACAATGGATGGAGGGGCCTCCTTCGTAGCCCTTTCCAAGCATACAAAATAAATTCTTGTTAAATAACCTCTTCGAATTATATTTCGCGTAACGGTATAAATCGCTATATAAACCACGCGCAAATGTTATGCATTGTGAGCTACCGTTTCGATTTTATCGGTATTAGTCTCTCTTTAATCATTTCAATGCATATACAGCTATTTCTCCAAACGCAATACATTTATAAACAACAAATTATAATTTTTCATAAATATTTTAATTTCCGGAGAGATTTACGAACTCAATGCGAGTAAACAAAAAGCCTGTTATTTATGAATTAAATAAAATATATCTCCACAATATAACGTATAATGATATTTTATGTTAACATGAAGATATGACACGCATCAGTTATTACATTCATTCACACACAATTATATAAAATTTAAATCAAAAGTAAAAATTGTGCATATATATCGCGCTGTGTACAACGCAATTGCGTTACGCAGTGTTGCAAGTGTAAAGAATTTCATTTTTCGAAAACATTGGTCGTTGAGGTAGTCGATTCAGCGTTTAAATCGGTCGACGAACATCATTGTAACGATGTTAACATCATCTCCTCGCATAACATAACGTCGCGTTCTCGCATACACGCGACGATGTACCGCAACGTCGAGCCATTCTCGCCACTTCCTGGCTCGTTGCTGGACATTTCTTTCCGCACGGGAAAACATCATAAACGCGCGTGTCATCGTCTCCTTGCATTTCGCTCCGAGAGCGTGAACGTTCTCACGTTGACGAGGAAACGCATCGACCACGCGCGACAGTCTCCTGCAGCCTCGAAGTTACAACGTTCAGATTTACGTTTAGATACTTCGAAGTGTTGTACCCAAAAGTATTGATTTCACGAAAATATTAAAAAATTGAGCTAAATACAGATCTAAAAATAACTTTGTTGGACTATATCGAAATAATTATATAAAAAACTCAAACATAATAAGCAATAGCTGCAAAAAATTTTGATGATTGCAACAAAATTATTTTTAAATTTGTATTTAGCTAAATTTTTTAATACTTCAGCAAAATTATTTTTTCCATATAGAAGAAGCAATGCGCGCAAAACTTTTAATTCAAACCTTTTATCTAAATTTTATGTAATTTAAAAAATAATATTTTTGCACAGAATAAAAAAGTATTGACTGTTTTTGCAGAATGTATACAATTTATCAATATTAGACGTAAGATGACTAAAAAAGGAATAATATTTATTTATCTATATATTTATATACTTATTTATTTTAAGTATTTTATTTATTAAAATAAATTTGCATGCCTATTGTATATTAAAAAGTAATTCAAATAGTGAAAATTATGATTGATAATTCTTAAAATATTTCATACATGCCAAATATCTTTTCAGCGTAGACAATACAAATCTTCAATTCTTTCCATAAATATCTATCCTATAAGATTTCAGCGAGATTTCAAGATAAGATGTATCAAATCATAATATTCTTTTTTTCAAAATCATAATATTCGTCTTGTTTTTCTATGCAATTCAGTGGCGTGTCACTGACCTCCGTGATGAAATTTATTTTTAATCCATTTCACCAATCGGGATGCTGCTGCTGTCGCGCTTCGGTGGACGTTAGCGAACGATTTACATAGGCGAGTGTTTTGGAGCCATCACGTACGCCATCGAGTAGTTAATACCTATTTTCGTTTGGTCCGTACACGTTCCACAGAATTTTATTTGGCGGCAGCGGACCGTAACGAAATCCCTCGGCACTGCGCGCCGGCTAAAATCCCGTTCCGGGGGCCGCGATTGGCGGGAGCTTGATTGAATTGGCGGTCAGTGGCGGGCATTAGGTCCAGCTTGCAAAGGATTGAATTTCTGTCACAATTATTGACCCGGTCCCTCTTATCCGCGCACCTACATACGGGGAAATCCGGGACCCGCCACGAAAATTCCATGGCAATCGTCTAAACGCAGCTGCTGCCTTTAATACGAACGACAATGAGGGAGAGTAAATCCGAATCTAGATGTTTCCCGAACGATATTCGGGTAAACAGCATGCACTTCCAAGTGGAATTGCTCTTACAAAGATTCGCTGCCATTCGGATATTTCCTGTTTAGAATACGGAACTATAAGCTGTGAGTGTCAGCTTTAGATAATCTAGAGACGACTAAAATTAAACTCCATGAAGTATCGAGAATGAAGTGAAAAAAAAAAATATATCAGAGTTGGATGCAAATATTTTCAATTATAATATCAATAATATTGGGTCGATTATATTTATAGTTTCTCGAAAGATTGAGAACATTCCTCTTGAAAGATCAAGAACTTTCTATATACTTAACACACACAAAACAAAGTATCTCGTTACTATGATGTTGCGCTTATCTTAATACCGATAAGACACTATCGTGTCTCCAGATATATGTATTATTAAAAGTATCTATTATTTTTTCCGTTCTCTAAATACTTTGGAATAAAATTTTACTCTAAAGAATGAAATCTCACTCTTTGAAGATTAAAAATTCTGCTTTTTTAAGAGTGACAGATTTTTCACTCTTTAGTTAGAGTGAGATTCCACTCCAAAGAATTTAGAATGGATCACTTATTAAATATAATAATTTGAACCATTAAAGAAAAAGCCTAATATCGGGATTTCTGTATCTGGACCGGACGAACATTTCTTCGCATTAACACCGATCTATTGACTCATTGGAAAGCACCGAGAGAAGAGTGTCACGCCGACCCGAATTGATGGCACGTATACTTTCGTCGCTAAGTCCGAAAACGTGAGATGAATCTGCGGATTAAGCGACATTGAGTCCGATATTGCGAGTGGCTTTTCGTAGAAAGTGTTGGGCGATCGTTGTGCTATGAAATATGCAATTATATCAGTTTCAAGATTTATTACACACGTGAAATAATCTTATATTAAACATTTTAAGAACTTCATGTCGTTCCCTTACTTCAAAAATCACAACTAAAAAAAATTAGTTTTTTAGAAAAGGGGAAAAACTATTTTTTAATTTAACAGAAAAATTATATTGACTAATCAAATAATATCGGCAAAAAGAATATATTCTCTTAGAAACATAATCAAATGTAACTTTTGTTTCAAATGTAACTCTTAAAAAAAGCGTCCTTTTTGAGTTCTAAAGAGTTTGATATTCTAGAAAATTATAATAAATCCGAAAGAATTCATCAAAAATGACATAATTTAAAATATCATCAACCGTTTACTCGTTTATATTTGGTCAGCTAAAATGACTAAATTCAAAATAAAACGATATCTTCTTTAAACTTCGATCACTAAATCTGTCTTAACTTTAAATGTTCTTTGTAGAAGAAAAGGAGACTCTTCACTATCCTTTTTATTTCCAAAAATGACATAATTTAAATGTGTTACTCTTGTAAAAAGTATTATTTATTAATTATTCTTTGAAAAAAACCTTAAGAACAACACAAGTGCTATTTGGTAGATTTTTTTAATAAGAAGTTAAGTTATTTTATTTTTGATGATTGATAGAATAATCTTTATCTAATTCTTTTATAGTAATAACTAAAAAAATTACATTTTTTGAGCTGTATCAGTTGTGTTTTAAAATAAAGAAATAAAATCGTTAATATGTATTAAAGTCTCGAATTAGGATCGCCTTCTATGATGAGATGTAGACTTGTGTTAAAAATCGATCGTGTTACTTTTTATTCGTTTATGCTATCACCTTCTCTGCATTACGATTTCAATATGACATACTTTTAAGCTCCTTAGCTTTGCCAAGTTCAGGGATAATTGCATTGCGATGTCGCGTGCCTCGTGATACTCATCTGAAAGATCGAATCGCGCGATAGATGAGGTAATTATTCGCCGGTATACTAGTTAATTACTACAAACAGTATGTTAACTAGTAATGACGCGACGATGCACTTGAACGTGTACGGCGATCAGCGCGATGTTATCCACGCTTTAATTTTTCGTGTACACGCAATCGAGAGATATGCCAATAAAGAATCGTCCCGATGTTATAAAACAGGATCGACGATCATGAACAGTGCTCATAATATTATTGCAAAGCGTGCACCTGCGAAAGAAAAATGCTGCACTTTAACATTTCTCTTTAACATAGCGTCGAAATTTATTGAAAATTATAGCGATTATATAAGGTGCGTGAAAAATAAATCTTGTAATGACATCATTAAAATGAAAAAAATTACAATAATTAATATCGTGTCGTTATCGTATACGTCATAAATAGTAAATCATCATGTAATTAGATTATTATGCGTTCTCCTTCTTTCTTGATTACACAAAGTTATTAAAAAAATTATATTTTGATGCTTTCATATATTTGTTGTAAGTAAATGATATAGTCAAGCATTGATAATAATCAGAAATAGAATTCTTAGTTATTAAAAAATATTGACAGTTAATTACCGATATTATTATTAGGTGTTGGAATTAATTCGTAGCTACGAATTAATTCCAACACCTAATATATATATTACTATATATCAAATGCTAATTAGTGTGATAATTTATCACTGATAAATAAAACGTACGCTACTGAAACTTCAAAGAACCGTCTTGGGAAGTTGACATCGCCATGTGACGGCAATCTACTTTGATCTAGATTAGCTTCTTTACTGTCCGATCTAGACGCGGATCCTGACCTCCGTTAACCGGGTATCGGTGACCTCGCCAGTCGGAACTGGAGTTTACACGATCGTAATCTGATACAAGAACATAGACTGCTCGCATTTCAATCCAAGAAAATATTTCAATTCACTTTAATTAATTAAATTAATAGACGAGCCGGCATGTATCTCATAATAATATCGTATCTCATAATAATGAAATTAAAAGAATTAAAAATTTACTTAAAAATTTATTTTCGTCAAAAATAAATGTTTTCACTGATCGATACTCTCTGTTGGTATTTTTACATATTTTGTTATCTTCGTGCATATTTGAAACTTTACAACTTTAATTATTCAAAATCATATCGTTTTTCTTTTATCCTATTATAAACAGAAATTGATCATCCGAGACTCCCGCAAGAACAGAAACGCGTTTTAAATGTGACATTGAAACAGAAAATATTTTGATGTTACTGTGCTCGTTAATTTGATTATTAATTGTATCTAACCGTTTCTGTTCTAACGATTAAGGACATCAAGTTCCTAACATTTTATAGAATTATCTGTCCGCTGATGTCATGCTCTCAGCAGTTTATTATCGTTTCTCCGTTTCATTATCTTTTATGAGGAAGACTCATCCCTAAAGTATTGCGAGCGACGAACAATAACTTTCAAAAGTTCTAGTGAAAGGTAGACAGATATTGTTAGGCAGAGATTACAGAAAGAGAAAAAACGAATATAAATCCAGTAAAAGTATTTATGACAACTTGTAATTTATGTGAAGCTAAAGAAAGTCTAAGTATCTATATATAAACACTCTGAGAAAAATATTTTATTTAAACTTACGAAAAAACCTAGAATTTGTAGGCCTTTGTATTGTTCGATTTCGTTAAAATGTTATTTTTGTAAGGTGAAGGAAAGTTTAAATATGAGGAGGAGACTTTAAATTACTTGACTATCGTTATTTATGATGGCTAATTACAATGCTCAGCCATTTGGAATAAATTCTTCTTGCTTGTTAAGCAATCTTTGACATTTCTTTACAATCCTATTAAAGTGCGTTCCGAATTTTATTACATGACGTATTCGACGTGAATAAAGATATAAAAGCCAATAATTGACCGTTCTCGCGTTCAATGACGAATAACGAGTATGGTAAATGGGATAATTTTCGTTGCACAATAATGTGTGTAAAGTAGTTTTATGAAACTGTGACAAATGGCCGACAATATTAGACGATTAAATCAATATCTATGTGATACGTTACGTTAGAATTAAGAAGATATCAACATAAAGAATTGAAAGAATTGCAATTTGTTAAATGTAACTAAGTTTAATCGAAATAAAATATGATTTTCAAATAAGATGTAATCTTCATCATCAGTATAAATTATAAAACTTTAATTTATTATATTTTCTTAGAAAAAGCGACAATGAAAGCCAAAGGAACTAACAAGATATTAAAATTGTTATAAAAATAAATATCATTTTTTAATAAAACTTTTCTTAATTTATTTTTCTTTAAATATAAAAAGTTTACGTCAATTTGTAAAAGTGTTTTATAATAATAAAATACTTATTATGTAATAATAATTATACTTATAGCCCATACTGTATATTAAAAAACGTCAACATATAAATTATACGATACTTTCCGCGAAACCCAAATAGTTTTTGTTCACCTAGACTACCGAGAAGCAAGTGAAGTTATTTTCGCAATTAAAGGGTTAAATCTGCGTTTCATATCGGAATCGTACTCGAGAAACTAATTGAAAACCACGAAGTGCGCTCTGTTAACGAGTATAATTGTTCTTGGATACAAGGGGATTTAATTACACGGCACTTCGTCCACGCACTGCGCTATTCGCAGCGTACCTCGTATTAATGAGCGACAATCGCAAAGGTAAGTAATTACGCAAAGAGCGGTCGACGTATCAACAATCGCGTTTTTAGCCTGATTCCACATCATTTGTTTACAAGCAAACAAACCGAGGCAGCCCGCAACACACCGCGGGTTAATTAATCGGTCGTATATGATCAGTCTGTGTAACATTGTCCAGAGATTGACGCCGATATCGATCTGTCGCGATATTCTATTAGAAAATTCGAATACGAGAGAAAAACTTTCTGACAAAAATCCGAAGGCATCGACATGAAATACAGCACGATTTCGCGATAATGAAATTTGAAATTTAAATGCGTATACGTGTGGTGAAGTTTGCAACAAACGAATGAGATTACTAAAAGTGTTACGAATATTGCAAAATTATTCTACATAAATTGTAAGATTAATATTGATGAGAGTAATATTGAATAGGAATTTTTCAAGAACTTCGACATCCTTGTTTTGAAATAAATGTAAATTATTATTCTGCATTTTTATCGTACATTAGAAAGAAGTTATCTTTAATTTCCATTTGGTAATGGATACGAATTATTGGTCTAATAGTTAGTAAATATTATTGAATATAAAAAAATCAATTATTCAGTACACAGAAAGAACAGTTTTGAATCTAAAAATTTAGCTAGCTAGATTTAAAAATAATTTTGTTTGGACCATTGAAATATAATTATGTAGAACGCTTAAACTGGTTGCTGGAATGTTAAAATTTTTGCAATATTGTCATCGATGCTTATGGATGTATTAGAAGTATCCAATTTTCTCATTTTATGTTAATACTTTTTTAAAAGAGAGCATATCTCCTTTTTATTGAAATTTAATTTTCTGCCCAGATTCTAAATCGTCGTCAAACTTTTTGTATTATTTTCAAATACAATGTAGAAAAATCTTTATTTTTTCATTCAAAAAATACATCCTTAAGTATTTTAAAAAATCATTTTGATGGTCCAACAAAACATTTTAAAATCTGTATTTAACTATAAATTTTTAACACTTCAGCAAAACCGTTCTTTCCGTCTAATAATTAGAAGAATAAGATAATATTGTAGAAAAGTAAAATTGGTATTGATTTTAAAATTATTTCACATAAAGTAAATTTAGTAACTATTAAAAGTTTGATAACTATCCCGTAGGCTTGATTATTATTACCAGGTCTTTTTTTTCGGAATAGTGCAGAGAATTTCGGATTGTACAGGATAACTCTGAATCCAATCCATGTGGAAATATATTTTTTTCTCGTTATATTCGCGATCGTGTCCCGGGGAAAACCCAAACCACCGGCTACCTCAATTTACAGTCCCTGCATAAGATACGTGACGTTCGCGATATCCGCGGGGACCAATCGCCGAGGACGATCGATTTCCGTCCGAGCGCCGGCGGCGTGTTTCCGCCGCGTGTTTACATCTGTGTATACATATATGTACACATAAACGAAACAACGCACTTACCACGCTTGCGGATTCGCCCGGGGAAGCAGATCCGTTGTCTCCCCTCTCTCGGTTTTCGCTGATATCCGATAAAGCAATATCAATTTATCGCGTCTCCTCGCGTGCGTTCGTGTGGTCTTCCTCCTTTTTCTCCTCCTCCTCCTCCTCTTCCTCCTCCTCTTCTTCCTCCTCCGGTGAAACGTCAGGCCTGCACTTTCTCACGGAATAGCCGAGGAAAAAGAAAAAAAAACCGACGAAGCGATGCAACCGAATGTGTCACACTCGCGCACAACGCTTCCGTTACTGAGATCACACCGATCTCTTCTTTCTTCAGCCGGCGAACTTTTGTCCGTGTCACGTGGAGACCTGTTTCGAGCCCACCCGTCGTCTGCTTTCTCTCTTCCTCTCGGTCACTCTTAGTATGATCGAAGTAACGTCACTTTCTCTCTGTCCCTCCTACATCCGTATCTCTCTATCGTCCGTTAAATGTCACAGCTTTATCTCTTTTCCGCTGTATCTCTTTCAATAATAAACTATCGTGCTGCTACTAAACTATCGTGTTCCATCCGATTCTTCCGACACTTGTTTACTAAAATGTTTATTCGAATGTATTTCCAAGTATTTCTGTCCACCTCCTCTTGACTTTATTTCGCATTAACGTCCTCGATCGATTTTCTCGAGAACAACAAGTTCTCGCACGCTCGATCGCTTTATTCGCTCCCTCCAAATGCCTTTTCTTCTTGCCCCCCCCCCCCTACTATCTTCACTTCGTCCTCGTGTCAATTACTCTCGCACCTGTCCGGCTGACAGGCCGACAGGCCGACACCGCCGCCAGCGCACTTTCACGAGTCGCGCCGCTTTCGGAATCGCATTTGCGGAATCGCTACGAGCGACCGGGCGAAACACGGCGACACTGACTGGTCCGAGAGAAGTCGCGCTTCGAAAAGTCGATCTCTCTTCGATCTTCCTCTCCGTCGAAGCGCGCCCCGATCGCTCCGCCGAAATTCCCGCCGACCGGAAAAAGCGCTTCCGCTCGACCCACTCACACGATCGATCGATCCCTCGATCGATGCCCCGCAGGACTTTCCCCTCCTACGGACGTTCACACTGGGTCCAAGACGATCCCGCGACGTTTCATCGTTTCTTTACCGCGATCGTTCTTGTGTTTCGTAAAAAAAAAAAGAAATAAAAAAAAAGAAGAAAAGAAGAAATCTCTTCGGAGTAATGTGTTTTTATCTTTCTTTGTTTTTTTTTTGTTTTTTTTTTGTTTTTTTTTAATACAGAGCGCAACGAGTTCGCAATCGACGTGAATTACTCGCGGTCGAAGCTCGCCCCGAGACTTGTTTTCTCGGCGGGAAGACTTTTTCCACGCGGAATACGCAAAGTATTCGCGGAGTTCCGAAAAGGCCGAATGCTCACAGAGCTACCTTCCGTTCGGTACAGGCGTCGAGTGGCGACTGTCGTTTCTTCCAACGCTCGGCCTGCCTCCGGCCTGCCTGTCCCTTCCCCCTCCTCGAGACCATCGGGAACCGACTACACACAGTTCACGGATTTATGCTATTACCACACCGTGTTCCACCCCCTGCGGCCGGTGCTCTTCATCCACCCGTTGGCCTCTCCTTTTTTTTTTCTCAATTCCGATACTTTCTCGAGGCCCAGAAGGGCTCGGCGAGACTGCTGTTAACCGATGCAGCCAAGCAGGATTTCTCCGCGAACTGTTCGATTCGAAGAAGTTTACTGAAATCTTGTGAAAAAAATTGAGATTTATCTCTCTGAGAGATCCTGGATTTTTTTGATTTTTTTATTCAAAATTTTAGGTAAGACTTTATTGAAAATATTTTAATGCAATTTTCAAATAGATGAGAATACGAGTAAAATACGCAAATAAACTACATATATTGTAAATTAATAGAAGACAAGAATTCTCCATGTGAATCTGTATCTCTCCTTTTCTACAATAGTCATAAATCCTATAGGATAAATATAGAAAAGATATCACTACAGTATCAGTGAATTACTCTCTCTTTTCTGCTGTATATTGTCGTCTACTATCCTTAATTTTTTAATAAAAAACTTACGAGGTACATGAGGATGTACATAAGTATATCATATTTATATATGCATATACTGTTAGAAATGTTCTTAAATTTTATTAACTTTTAAGTTACACAATATGAATTTATTTTCATGACATTACATTAAATTTAATGTATTTCTAACTAAAAAGTATATTTGTATACATAAAATTTAATGTATTTTTCATGAAAATTTATGAAATTTAATATACTTTTCATAAAATTTTATTAAAACTACATTAAATTTCGTAAATTTAATGTACACGTTCATTACATATAAATAATTACTGTAACTTAATTTTCAATTAAATCATTCATTACTTTTATTTCATTTATAACAATAAGCTTCATTTAAATGTAAAGGAAACTCGTGGTTACATTTTTAACAGTGTACTTATTGCTAACAGATTATAATTAAATTATTTTATACCATCAAGAAAAAAGATGAAAGAGAAAATGTTTTTAGGAAAAAAATTTTCAAGAATAAAAAAGAAAATCCCTGACAATTTTAGATTTTTTTCAACATTCTGCATTCTCTTTGTACATAAAATCAAATCTATTCTTTTCAGCTGAATTTCTTGTGTCATTCATTTTTCTTCTTTTTCTTTTCATGTTGGTAGAAAGAAAAAGAAGAAAGATAAACGATACGAAATATATATTCAGCTAAAAAACCAAATAATTAAACATAGAATAAACAATAAGAAATATATAAGAAGAAAAAGATAAACGTACTTTATTTATATATTAATTGTCTTCAATGAAAATATGAAATCTTGCAGCGTCTTTTCCCAGGCTCCTCATGTTAGAGCTTCGGATATATGATTCGATAAAGTATCTCTCTTGAAGGGTCAACCCTCTATCCCCATAAATACGAATATTCAAGCGAAAAGGATCACGATCGTGCTGTATGGCGCGTTGCTGCTCATGCGCACGTGTGCGGTAATAAATATACAGAAAAAATCAGACACGTGGATATACGCAGGGACATGACAATGATGAGATTTCCTCTCGGAACCGGAAACCCATAAATGGACCTTAATTTAAAAATAATTATTAATGTTTTAAAATCCGGACGGGGAGACGTATAAAGCGTAATAAAAGCGCACGTGTCTCTTTCGCCATCTTCGAATCCACTGTTGCACGTGCACACATATGGGTGGATTGAGAAATTTTTTCCTCTGGAAACCACATAAATTCTTACTTCAGATATGTCTGACTCATTCATTGTCTGACTAATATTCATTTCTATCAATGCAGATTAATTTTAATTTCGGTTTAACTAATTCTATTTTTTATTTTTAGAATTAGAAAGAGATAGAAAGTAAGGCAAATTAAATTAAATAAGTTAATCTGTTAATAGAAATGAATATTATGCGTTTAATTATGGAATTAACTCTAACTCTTTAATTATGGAATTAACTCTAACTCTACTCTTTATTGTTTCTAATTCTAAGAATTAAAAAAAGATAAAAAATAAGTTAAAAAAATTAAAGCTGATCATGGAAATTATTTAAATATATCATTAGTTTGATATATATTTATATAATAATACAAAATAAGTATATTCAGCGTCGTAAAATTGTTGTAAAATTCTTTAATATGATTGGTCTTGCTCTTAGTTCCTCACTGGATCTAAATGTATAAACCAATCATATCTAAAAATTTTACAACTATTGCAAAGCTGCTTTTTCTGTTGAACGTAGTCAATGATATCCTGCATATACTTCTATTGTTTTCAAAAAAAGAATTTGTTCTGTACGTTCATTTTATATACATTATATAAATCAAAACATGTAACTGTATATTATCGATTCTATATTTTCAATGTAAATTAAAAATGTAAACATCACTTTTATTACAATAATTCTCACATTTATATTTTAATAATCATAAAAAAAATCAAACATTATACAAGCTTAAATTCAACTAACCTTTATTGCTAATCTCATTTCTTAATTGACTTGTCATAACGGACAAAATATTTTAATTTAAATGTTAAACTGCGGGAATCGAATAATTAGATACAAAACTGTATCTTACACAATTCAACTGTGTCAGCAAGATTCAAATTAATATTTACATTTTAATATTTACATTTTAATACAAACTCACACCGTTTCTCCTTCAATCCTCTCCAAACAGTTTCTTCGAATATTTTCTTTAGAATAATCGGTACGCCGTATTTAGTAATAACATAACTCAGTGACACTACACGAATATAATGGCAATGCAAAGTGATAACCAACTTATTTATAATTTCTGGAATAATGATGAACACTATTTGTGGCAATATTTCTCGAAAGGAAACTCATTTATTGTAAAATGTAAAATGTGTGAAATTTTATTTTATTTTCCATCTAAGATAATTTTAGAAACGCATCTGATAACATATCATGCAGGAGAAATAGGTCAAAATCTGAGCCTTAAAATATATCGAAGCCATATATCTAAACTATAGAATATATGAACTTCTAAACCAATAGAAGCTACACATACCTGGTAATTATCACATATTAAATAATAAAACGATCATATCTGCAAACATTGCAATGCATTTATAAAGATTTAAAATTTGTGTAAGTTTGTATTTTAATAAGGCAACACGTATTATATATATTTTATAAATATTATAATTATTCAATTTTAATTTAAATAATTTTATTTAGTTATATTAAATCTTGTTAATTTAAAGAAGTGTTATTACCTGTCTATATATTACCTGAATATTCTTATAATTGAACTTGACAATTTCTTTGTGAGAAATATGAATAATAGTCCCAGTTTTTATTTTTTTATTCAAATTGTGTGTGTGCGTGTAAAATTACAATATAATCTTGTATTACTAACTATACTTATATCTTTTTGTTTTCTTAATCACTTCATGTATTACATACAGATCAGATATATCATATCAATGATAGAAGCCAACAAGAAAGTGCATCCTGTGACTGGAAACTATGTTGCATAACATCAATCTACTAACGACAATCTTAGCTTGGAATATACGAAGTGCACTTGAATAATTAATCTCTTTGCATTGTTACGTAACATAAAACAATTTTGCGATTGTATATGACGAATTAACTTTCTTATGAATATGTAATTTACTCAAACGACATTATTAATTACTATATTAGTTACTTACTAATTAATCTGACATTACCATGTTTATACATATATTACGTCTTGTGTAATTTATACGAATGTATTACAATTATAGTCTACACTGCTAAAAATATCATAAAATTTAATATATTTTTAACTGAAAATATATTTACGTATAAATGAAATTTAATATATATATACTTTCATAAAATTTTATAAAACATAATGTACTTTCAGAATTTTATGAAATTTAATATACTTTCCATAAATTTTAAATTAATAGAAAAAAAAATTAAATTTAATGATTGTAGATTTGAAATTTAATTTTTTTATTCATTGTATTTAAAACTATATTATGATTGTAACTTACTTTTCAATTAAATCATTCATTACTTTTCAATTTCATCATAACCATTACAAGTTTCATTTACTTAAATTAACAAAATTTCTAACAATGTATTATACTTATTGAATATACTTGATAAGATAAAATTGACTTTATTTCATTTCAACCATACATTTGCAGTAACATTGTAACGTTCAAGTAATATTACAGTAACTTTGCAAAATATTATTGCAATGTTGCTGCAAGTTTCTAAGCTATATGTGTGTGTGGTAAGACATAATTAATATTTAAAAGTTTAAAAGCCAAACGTTAAGCTTCAGAGAACCTTCATCGACGGTATTTGGAATTTAAAAAAGAATGATATATAAATATTAAATCCATTAAGTAAAAATTTACAAAATATATCATGATCTTCAGTTGCTTTGTGTTTGAAGCACGTGGTCCCGCGTGGCCTTCTCTCATATCCGCCTATATATGCGCGTACGTGCACTGTGAGACTTTGGACCCTCTCCCGGAATAAATCAGCCAAGGAAAACCTGCCGGAAGGTATTAACGTCGCAAGGCAGCCCTTGCGTCCGAGAGAGGGTTAAGCCCGCGCCCTTATCGCGCGTGGCCCTGAATCGCCGTGGTCCCAGAGGGGATTTTCTTGTTCTCTGCCTGATCCTGCCTGACGCGGACGATCCAACTGCCCGGCTGCAATCCTGGCCGGTTGTACGATGCCAGTGGTAGATGTGGGACGGCGAAGGAGGATGATAGGGGTCACCGGGGAGCCGGGGATACAGTTGGCCCTTATCGGAGGTCGCGCATGACGAGACAAGCTAATTGTGTTATCAGCGTGCAACGGACGCCGCCGCGCCTCCGCCGCACCGTCGCCCCTCAAGCTGTCGCCCTTTCGGCGTGCATATAGTACGCGTGTTTGTTTTCCAAACGATGCATCTGTTGCGATCGCGTGTGACGTGTGCGCGTGACTCCACTCGCACGCGAATTTCTCCGACAGGGTTTCTTCTTCTAAAAGCATCGAAAGTAAACTTTGCGATGTTTTACGAAAAGTTGAATTACTTGCATTGGAAAAAGAAGTTGATTGCATTAACTGAAGTTCTAGAAAGGAAACTGACCAATTCTAATCGAATATTCTCTTTATATTTTATTGATATTTGCTTGGTTTCCTACGACTTCTATGTAGAGAACCCTTTAGAGTTTTCTAGGTAAATCTATTAGAATACTAGAGATATATATAATCAGATGTCCAATATATTATTAAACATGCGTAATGGTATATATTAAAAATTTTAAATAAGAAAAATATCATAACTAACAATCTGGATTGTGTGGTTGCAATTGTTTTTCCTGTATATCAATCTCTATTGTAATGCGGATAAAATTTTGTTAGCATTGAGATGGAGTATTCATAATATGTATCATTGATGTAAACTTTTGTTGATGTAAATTATTTTTTAATACCATGACGTTTATAGTTATTTAATTTTAAATTATAGTTGCTAAATTATATATGCTAAACAAGATTCAGATAAAATTACCGTTACCTATTATTTGTTATTAGGTTTTATTGTTTATTAGCAACATTGAAAATATAAGTTAAAATGTTTGTTTTAGATTATATTTTAAATTCACTTGTATTAAAAAATTTAGCAACAAACACTTGTTGGCTCACAGCCGTTATTTTCCTTTAATCGTATGTTTTTATTGAAGCCATTTTACTTAATTATTTATTTAAAACATATTTCTCACGAATAAGTTTTTAAATATCTTTTCCTTATTGTAGTTAATATGATCAAAATATATTGGCTTATCCATTTTCAATCAGAATTTTTTTTCAGTGTGCGTCAACAGATCTTTCGCAAGGATCTTGAAAAAAGAAGTTTAGAATTTAAGAAATAATTCTCAATTTTTTTTTATCGATGTGTGAGATCTATCATTATATTAGCAATTATTTATTATTCTACAATATGTTTTCTGTTTCTTACTTTTTGCTATTTTTTACATCTTGTATTTTTGCTTCTTATCTGATTTTTTGTTTTATGTCGCCGAGATAAAAGTTAATGAACTTCGGAAGAAACAGGAAACACGTAGCAAAAAATAGAATTGTCGATAAATTGGATATAAAGGGAGAAGAAGCAAGAGGCAAAAAGTAAGAAACAGGAAATAAAGAGCATATTGTAGAACAAGAAATTTTTTTACTTTAAAGTAAAAAAAAACATTACGTTACATTTTAACCCTCCATCAGCCATGTGAAATTTTCCATTAGCAGTCTGGATTTTTAAGCTTCAATGCAGTTTTATATTGTTTCAAATTGTATAAAAATCTGAGAAAATTTTTTGCATACTTGTGAAAGTTTTAACGAGTTTTTACTATCCTAAAAGTCGAATTGTATTTTATTTATTTTTTACAAATTTAAATTCAAAATATTGATTTAAAAATTCTGCTGGATAAATTTAAATTTCTGATTGTGACTTTAAAGTCTAACTTGGCCTTCGGAAGGTTGAAGTGCTTTTTTATGCTGATGTTCAACGCTTATTTTCAATATCAAAATAGATATTATATGATCAAAATTGACGTTGAAAATGTTATGCTAAAGATGTAGCGTCATGTATATAGTTCAACCTATGATCGAGCGACCTGACACACACTAGAAGTAAATTTACTTCCAGAGTCCAAATTGAAACATAAACACGCTGACGTTGCTTTTTAGCATGGATTTTTCACAATGATTCTTTGTTTCACCAGAAAGAGAGGAACTCTCGAATAATTCTTGTGATCGCAAAATAGAGTCGACTCTGTCAGATTCCAAGCCGAACTCCGTTACTTATCGCTCTAGGTAACGCGATTATTTATTTGTTACATATTAAGAGTTTAACGCAATCCCGGTATGCGCGCGTGGCAATTACAGTAGCGCGCGCTGTCATCGTACGAGCACAATCATTAAAATAATTACAGTCGTCGACGCGGTGCCGTAGAGATAAGAAAGAGCGGCCGTCGGCGAATTATAATCGTTGCAACTTTGTTGCAACTGTCCACGGTAGACAAAACGGCCACCGCGCTTTTCGCCCCGAGGATAAGAAAAAACGGGGGAGGATCCGCGTAGTGTCCGACTTAATTACGAACGGGGCATATGGACCGGACCCCAGCCACGGACCACTCACTCGCCTCGGTATGAATATCGCATTAAGTCGTGAGTGAGAGATAGCTCTAGGCAGGGGTGGGTCCCCGACGGGAAACTACGAATTTAATAGAATAATAAATGGAGCTCTGCGTGGGCGCGCGCGGAAGAGACGGCAGGACGCGGGCGGGACGACGTGCCCGAGGCACAAATCGATTCGCCAATCGTGATCGTCCTGTACAGAACAGTCCACGGTGAAGTGTTTAAGTAAACCAGAAAGTGGAGAAACCGGGAAACCACTTTGTGCAATTAACTGCATCGTGACCAACCTTGTTCGTGATACTGTTAGAGATTTAAAATTTATTACAGATACCTTGCTACTCTTAATTCGAATTTTAATATTGTTCTATTCGCTCGATAAGAACCTCATAACGAGAACGATCTATATTTTGAGTTCTAAGTTAATTTTGTAATGATTGACGAAACGGTTCTGGCTAATGAATAATTCTATTGCATTGCTTAAATAACGAATCATATATATATATATATATGTAAGTATTTTTATATAGTATTTAAAATATCGTATTTTTAAGTTGAGATAATAAGTTTATCAATTTAAGTTATAATAAGAATTTTATTAACTTATAATAAACTTATATAAACTGAAAAATAAATTGACAAAAATTATCATACTCCCTACTAAAATTATTAAAATTATAATACTCCCTTATTTTAAAAATGATACAATGGAAAAACCATGATTTTTGTATTATTACATGAATGAGATAAATAAACATTATCCTTTCAATCGTCAAAAACTAACTTAACTAATAAATCGTTACAACTCAAGAGGATAGTTTAAAAAGAATCATTACAACTTAAAAAGGATGGTTTCCGAAATTGTACAAGTTGCAACGCGCTGATGAATGTTCAAAAAAGAACTGTTCGATTTTAATTATTAACTAGTTGATTAAGCTTAAGACAATTTGAGTACAAACTTTGATGTGACCTAATAATAACTTTAATTTTTTTTTAAATGAGGATGCAATATTATTATTAATAAATAGTAAATCCACGTTAACAAATTCAAGCTAATTAGATGTAACAAAGTAAAATTTTCCACGATTATAATTTTTGACGATAAGTTTCAACGATATTATGTTTCGATTATATTTAGTCCTCATCAGCCACAGAAATACATAATTAACCCATATATCAAAATTAAATTAACATAGTATGTCCCAGTTTCACAATTGACGGTTCAACTTATTCATTATCTCTTTTCAATTCTAGAATTGGAAAAAGATAAGAAATAAGTTGAACTTCGGTTAAGAGTTAATCATGAATTGTGAAACTGGGCCTAAGAGGATCATCTCACCTTTGACTTACAGTAGACAGTATAACGCAATCATATTATATTTAATCAAATTTGTCAAATAATAGACAAAGTAATGATGAGTCATGAATCCAAATCAATTCATCGGTTAAGAGAAAGGGTCAGTATGAGTAAAAGAAGAAAATTCCAATAGTATTATTGATGCAGCTTGATGTCAAATTATATAAGATGATTATACGTCCTTAATAATATTGGTAGATAAAAATATTCATGAAGGCAAGTACAAATTATATCTATTGATAAATTTACAGCTGTCTATGCGAAGTAAAGAACTCGATTACTATTCCGTGATACACGACAGATCTTGATTGTGAGAGAGTTTAAACGCAAATGATGCTTTTATTTATACTGACCCTTTCTCGCAGTTAACCGATGAATTGGTTTGTGGCTTGGATTCATGACTTATCATTACTTGTCTATTATTTAATAAATTTGACTAAATATAACATGGTTGCATTATACCGTCTATTGTAACTCGAAGGTGAGATAATTTTCATAATATGTTAATTTAATTTTGATATATGGATTAATTATGTATTTCAGCGACTGATTGTAAGTATAGTCGAAAATTATAATTGTGGAAAATAAATTTTTTACTTTGTTACATCTAATTATAGCTCGTTGAATTTGTTGATCTGGGTTTACTATTTATTAATCTGTTGTAAGTTATACGAGCGAAAAGAATTGATTTTAATTTACGCTCTAATAACACTATATATTTAGATATAGTTAGATATTTTAATAAAATTTTGTTTTTTAAAGAGTATATAAATTTGTTATACGATTTCTGAAAATTATACGATTATACGATTATTATCTTTGTGAAATTAATATCGATTTCAATTTCGAAAAAAATGTGACTCCATTAGCTTCTTTCTTTTTTAGTAAGACTAAACCAAGTTTCGATTTCGATTTCGTTTTCGGCCGAAATTGAATGACAATCGAAAATTCATTTTCGGTTTCGATCAGAGATCAAAATATGATTTCGGTCGAACTACTTTTGAAGTAAAGAAGCGAGATTTTGGCAGTCACTATATATATTTCACAAGAATCTTTTAATCGTGAAACGAACGAGTTATTAAATCGTTAATTCCTCATTTCTTTTTACTTTCCTAAATCACTTTCCAATCGAGGAGACTGAATCTTCGTAGTGTCCCAAGAAGGAATGCGCCGCGGCATATAGGTTTGTGGAGTAATACCTAAATTAATAATTGCGCTTTCCCGCGCGCGCGGTAATTATGTGTACAATCGCCGCGCGTGCAGGAGGATGCTCTGCAGAGGCAGAGAGCGGCGACGGGGAAGTTCGTGGGTAATTGCACGCGTGCATTCAGTATGCAAGCGTGCATAAGCGTATGGGGTCGGATTCTCTTGGTGCATTTGCCATGATGAATCCCGCCGGCACACGCGCGCGCGTACGCTCAGATACACTCGCGAAGTACTCGTCGGAAACGTTAAGCGAAAACAACAATATAAATAAAAGATACGCCCTGCGCGTATTCGAATACCCCGTGAGTGAGCTGTACGACGTGTAAATTCGCGAAGCGTTGAAAATTTATACGTCGAGTCGTATACGAGATCGAGAAAAATGTAAATCAGCGTCTAAATTTAACATCCATCGGATATAGGCTTGGTGTAATAAATGTCATCTTGGTAATTAACATTTAGATTAGATTCCTGGTATAATTAGGTCTTTCTCGAGATTGACTGAGACGTAAAATTTCGTTATCAGCATGAAGTTTCTAATCTAATCAAATATATTTTATAAGAAAATATATTTTATTTAAAATAAATTTTGGATTGCGTAGACAAATAAATAAATTGGCTTGTAAAAAGATATTTAATTAAAGAAATAAAAAAATAAATTCAATTAAGAAAATGTAAAGAAGGCTTCTAATTTTTTGTTATCGATTTACTGACATTAAATTTAATAATCTAATCTAATTTCTAATCTAATAAAAACAAATGTTAACTACCGAAACTCGAAATATATTTTATAAGGAATTTTATTTGAAATAATTTTACAAGATTATAGATACAAAACAGTAAGTAAATTGGCTCATATAACACCATTTAATTAAGTAAATAACACGTAAAATTAATTAAGAAATCATAAAAAGGAAAGGATATATATTTTTTAATTTTGTTAATTACTTTTATTAATTACTTTTTTATTTTATTACTTTTTATTAATTTTTATCACCTTTATATAATTGTTTGAATATTCCGAAATAAAAGTTGAGCAAATTGTTGTTAATTGGTGATCTCCGGTTCTTGATCAGTTGACAGTTTTCTTACAGAGACAAAGTCACAAAAAATACGCAATACACGTTGCTGGTTATCATCGAGTACACGCATCACCGGGCCATTCGTGTACACAGAGACCAGCGATGCATTTCCCATAATGAACCCGCTGGCACGTACACGCTTGTATACGAGTATTGCAGCGGGGGAATCGGGAGTGCGGGCAGAACAGATCGAGCTGTTGGAGTAGCCTCTGTGATGTTACAGGTTCAATGCATTAGTTTGGCTAAAAGGTTTGTGCCATCAGTCTCTAAATGTCCCTCTGTCGTTTGCCTCCGTGCTCGCCTCTCCCTTTCTCTCTTTCTCTCGCTCTCATTCCCTCCCAATCTGCACGATCTACGTCCCTCGATCTCTCCCGGTCGTTACCGTTTTGCTCGCGCGAATACATTCTCCAGGGAAAAGGAGGGCGAAACACAACCCCCGCTGGCTCACAGCGTGCGCGGTCAACGCTCGCACGTAAATTAAGTGTGTTGCATCAGCGGAATTTAGATGAGTTAGCGCAGCGCGTTAATTCGCGCTAATGGACAAGTTATGAAAGTTTAATTGTCAGTTAGGCACACCCGCGGCGGGTCAGCGAAAGTTGAGAGGATGAGAAACATATACAGAGTTGACAAGGGACTTAAAGACGCTGTTGCTTTCCGCGCCTTTCGAGATTGAAAGAAATTTCCTGAACGTGGGCAAACTTTCTTGCCGGATCATATTAATAAATATGTACACTGTTAGATATCATAGTAATTATAGTAACTCAATTCCTTGAGTTGAATAACATTTTGTTACTTTTAACTTTTATGTGTGTCAAAATGTAATCAATCCAATACAAATATAAAATGTTTATGTGAAACGTTAGTGTGTAAATTATGCATTTATAATATATAATTTGCACTAAATAATCAAAATACATTTACTAAATGGAACTACAGATTTTTTAACGACAGATTTCTTTTATTAAAAAAAAAGTCTCGTTGCATTAATTGGAATTCTAATGGAAAATGGACAAATCAGAATGCCGTAGTTAAATCTTTTATAATTGTAGCCTAATAATTCTATACTACACTTTTCGACTTTTTTTTTCTGTTACAGATAAACTAATTATTTTATTAATATAGAATTCTAGAGATAAGTACTTTTAAATGTTTATTTTATGAAACTTTTGATTTCATATCAATAATTCAACCTTGATTTTTTACCATCTTTTAAGATATCTCAATCTGTGAAATGTAAGAAGAAGAAGAAAAAGAAGAAAAGAAGGAGAAGAAGAAACTTATCCATTATAACGTGCCCACATCAAGTAGGTCAGAATTCATATACACGTGCGTCCTATATCAAATATCCTTTACTTTGATTGGCCTCCCAGAAGAAAAGAAATTCCGCGCCAAGATCCAATCAGAGCGCAGCATTGTTCATTCAGATATCACCAATAAAGAATTCAATAAATTACTTCTTAAAAATTCAAATTAGATGTAGCTCAATGTGTGGAATTTCAACATACATCAAATTCATTCGCCCTGAATGACCACATTACAATATATATGCACTTATTGTTAATACAAAACTAAATTTGAGTTAAACTTATATATGTAATACATTTTCTTAAGTTAAATTATTAATTCCATTGTTTTATTAACGACACGTTATATTAATGACACGTTGAGTAAAAACGGTAGCGATTTATAGATTAGAAATAATTCAAATTGTATAGTTTGACATTATGAATTTAACAGTTCAATCGCTGGCGATTTGATGGAGAAGTTATGCGCAGTATATGAATCATAAATGCCTGAGTCAATGGTCATCTAAGACTGAATTCCATGAATACTTTAGACTAATTCAACTCACATGGTATCAAATTCACCATACACGATATAATTCTTGTGCTATCTACAATGGAAAAGAGATATGCTTTACATTGATTCATTATTAACAGATTAAAAACGATTGTCGTGGACGTAATAATCTATACGATAAAATATTACAGTATGTTTTAAAAATGCATGTGCATATGGTATTAACAATATTGGTTTCTGTGACAAGGTTTCCTATCAAATAAATTTTATATCAACTGTTGCGCAAAATTATTTATTTACTCCTCAATTTTATATACCTAGGTAATATTTTTTCTTCTATTTATTATAAGTATACACTGTTTTTTAATACAAGTGAAACGTAAATAATTAAGAAAGACTGAGATGATATTTTTTGCAACAAGTTCTTTGCAGTGTTTTAATGCTTATTAAGAATTGTTATTAAAATTGACGATGAAATTAATTTGTGACATTATTATTGCAGTTTGCATTTCAAACTTGACAGTAAAATCTTTAGGCATAGCCTAGGGGGAGTTAGCCTTTAGTATTAACCGACTCGAGTATTAAATTGATCAGTGTTAGATCTCTCTACAAGGGTGAACTGTTGATGCAAATTCAATTTCATCTATTACACGTATGTGATGAAATAATTCAAGCAATAACTTTTAACTTATCCTGTATGAAAATTCAAACTACACGTATACACGTGAAAAAAAAGTTTCAAGTAATCAAAGTTAATATGATTCGACGCAGCAATCAACTCTCAAGTATTGATAGATGTATTCCCCAAGATGCCTTTTAGAAAGAAACGTTGCGCAACGTACTTTCCAACTCTCGCAATTTCGCGTTATCGATAGACCTTTAATGCGCCATGGAGCCGACCAGCTGCTTCGTGATTAGCGATCGCGATTTGTGCGCACTGCAATTGCGGCGATACCGGCCGCGTGTACCGTATGCTGTTCTTTGCTTTCTCGCCTCCTACTTCCTTCTCAATTCGGTCACGTGCTTTGTGTTACGCAAAGCAGAATCGCGAGATAAATCCGTGCTCATAATTTCTACAACGAGGTGATATAATCTGGCTGACCCGAAACACAGTGTGTCACCATGTTATGCTTACTGTGCTCTTTAAATTACTGAGATTAATTTAAAAATGTCAAAGATGTCAAAGATGTGAAAAATATCTTTTTGTTATAAATTATATCTTCTTCACACTTAGATACCAAAAAAGCAATAGTAATCTAATCCCTTCAGTTAAATAACATTTTTAACTTCTATGAGTGTCAAAATGTAAATCAATCTATTTCTGTGATTAAAGTAATCAAAGTGTATATTAACATATACACTTAATAAATAATAAACTAAGTCTAAGCCAAATTTAATACGTTTTCTTGTTGTTTATAACTTTATTATTTGAGTTAAATTAACGACTTTATTTAATTAACGAATTAATAGGAGCGTTGACGACTTATAATACAATTGAATAAAAATAATTTAAATTGAGTATAATTTGATATTATGAATTTAACAATGCACATCTTTTATCATACATATAAAAATTTATTTATTAAAAGTATACCGTTTTTTAACTATTAAAAGAATTAATATAAATTATTCAAACAGATTATCTCCTGAAATTTGCAGAAAAATATAATGGAATACAAAAAGTACATTTCATTAATTTTCTTTTAAATAAAAAAAATTTTTTCTGTTAATAGTTTCTTTTTAACAAATGGAAGAAGATCCCGACATTCTTGAGAAGCTTTCATAAATTTTCTCAATTACTTCTAACTAAACAGAAACATATTTTTCGTCAAGCAAGATTTGATTCTACGTCAATTGAAAGATGTATTCGTACTTTTTCACAATGCATCCTTACTTTCCGTGTAGTTTTCATTAAATATTCGTTTATGTACGCAAGTTCTTATTTTGACTGCGTCTGTAATTAATGGGGATCCGCGGCGTCAACAAAAACGATACGAACGCACGACTGAGATGTACGCATTGCGACGAGCTATTTAGAAGATATGTAGGAGACGAGGAAGATATGTAGGTATGTACGCGTATGAGAAGTACTCCCTCATTTGCATCCCTCCTCGCAGGGAGAAAGCAGCTGGTCGCGGCACGGCGGTTGGTCACCGCCACCATTCGCTTCATCTCGTTCCACAGACCGAGAATTCCTAGACAGTGGAGGCTCTGTGTGCTCTCGACGTTTCTGCTCGGCTTCACCGCTCAGGATTTCCTGTTTCCTGCATCGCAGATGATTCCATGAGCTCCGTCGACGTATCGCGAATCATGTTTGAGTTCACAAAAATTCAAAAAATAACTTTGACAGTCTAAGAAAATTGATCTGATATCGATAAGATATATGAAAAGTTAATTAATTAAATTCTCTTAATTAGATTAGAAACATTCGAAAAATTCCTGTAAAATTAACGAACTTTAAACTTATTTTACGAAGATAAAAAGTTGGTATATCGCATCGATGTATTTCAATGTGATTGAGCAAGAAAAGAGAGAACGGACCAAACTAATAACGTTTTTTTTGGTTACACTATCGTCCACCAGTGCAACATTCAGACAATGTACTATGTTTCTATGGCTGGTGGTAAGCTAATACTGTATTTTCGTGGCTACGATGTAGTGAAAATTTAATTTTTATGCATAAAGTGGGATTTTGCTACACCGACTCAAAGAGACGGTATAGAGTCAATATGACATTTAAAATTAAAAAATGGAAGTCAACCAGCAATAGGATTTTAGCGCAACAATGAAGTAGGTGTGCACTATGGTGTGCATCACTCCAATGCAGTATAGCGTTTACATGCAATTAATACGGTGCAAGGCTACACCAAGTGAATCCCAAGGAAAAACGCTATAAGCTTGCTGAAACACACAAGATCTGATTTCTCATACTTCTTTGCAGTCATAAAGATTCCATTCAGTACTGTGCTTCTTTGATTCTAGCCTGCTGCTCTTACTTAACGGTAGTAATTAATAGACGAGTTAATTAATTGCCCGTAGGAATTTCGACTCCGACTCAAACTTTGCATGTATATACCACCGTATTCCTTTAAAGAATTCTACATTCAAAAGTATATATGTATTTCTCGATAAGTAATATCTTATAAATATTTCTTTGGAGAAGTATTTAAAAATGATTTATATTATTAAATAAATTCCATAAAAATCGCGTTATTTGAAAATAATCAATATTATTAAATAAATTATATTATTAAATAAAATATATATAAAACGATAAAATATTTTCTCATTTATTCTTCAAAATTTATTCTTTAGAATTTTTTATTTATATAAAAAAGTTACGGAGTATTAGAAATATACCGAGTATCATGTAAACTTTATTCAAGAAATAAAAAAGATAATCCGCTCTATGAAATTCTAAACGCATTA
The DNA here is from genome assembly GCF_000204515.1 of Acromyrmex echinatior. The sequence continues at coordinate 22,995 of NW_011626995.1, read as the reverse complement.
GGACGTTTTTTTCTCGAACATCCGGATATGTTAAACGGTGAATGATAAATATAATCTTCTTGGAAATTATATATCTCTTACCACCGTAATTACTTTCATCGACGGTTTTCCCCATATCCTGGTTGAATCTCTTGAAACCGGAATTCGTTTCACTTTCAAACGTGATCTTATCTTTAGACCGAAAGATTACAGTTAAATCCAATTTACTATCCATTCCTACACTATATAGATCAGCTTGTCAATGTAGATTAGTTTTCAGCTTGGTTTAATTTACTGTTTATATTTTTCTAGTTTTAAGAATTTAAAAAAGACTGAGAAAGTGAGATAAAGAGAATCTATTAAATTGTTTATATTAATAGAAATTGACTTTATTGTGCTAATAATTTGATAAGCTTATTCGTTCAAACTCACTTGTATTTTTCAAAGAAAATACATGTTTTTCTGTAAAACATTTCTGAAAAAGTAGATGAATGACGCTTGTTATATGTTTATTATTTCTACAAAAACATTAATGTGTATTAGGTCAAAAAAGTTTTTGTGATGTATTTTATACGTATAATTGTAGAAACGTATTCTAGGATTCTATATTATTCTACACTACTCAATAAAAAAAATAGGAAAAATTTTCATTTTAACGCTCAAAATTATATAATTTTTCTATCACTGGAATTCTCTTGATGAAAAATCATTGCAGACAAAAACTAAAAAATTATAAAGCTTATACTTTAACATGCATTTAGCTGTTTTTAAAAAATTGTTTTATAGTTATGTATAGTTATGTCCTAACGAAATTACGTACATTCAACAGTCTGCAAATCAATAAAACATTTTTTTTTTTTCAATGAAATTCGACCGAATTTCAATTTGATTGTAAAAACTGCCAATTTAGTTTTTGAAACACAAAATGTTCCAAAATCGCGTAATTCGATTAAGAAAATTTTTAAAAAAGCATTTTGTAGATAAAACTAATTTTTTTTGTAAAATTTTAAATTTTAATGTTTCTTTCAGCTTCTTACATAATAAGAATTTTTTCCTAATAAGGAAATAATGCGGTAGGTCTGCTTATCGTGAAAATGATCGAACTGTCCAGGGAAATAAATTAAGGAAGAATTAATTAACATGTACATATATGACATCATTCGGCGTGACATCAGAGCGACTGATTACTAAGTCCATATTTACGTTGCACATAAAATAAAAGAGTCCGATCTGAACGACTTGCGCCAGGACGACGCAATTCCGCGCCGCGATGCCGCGTGGCGTTAATATTAAAATTCTTTCGCCGACAAAGAGTCTAGTGTTCAACAGCGTGTATATGATAGTATACCGGCGAATGGCAGTGTGTTAATAACTGCGACCCCGCTATAAAGCAATAAGTAATCACCGTCGTCGTAACTGGGTTAACTGCGGCGACGACGACGGCAAGAGATGCGAAAACGCGATCGAAAACAGTATGGTTCGCCGGCGGTCGGTGCATTCCGCGAGCGCATACCGGAAATGCAGTTTTGCGAAGCGGCGGCAGCGGCGGCAACCACCGAAAATAACCCCGTGGACCAATGAAACTCCCGCAGGCACGAAACGAGAAAGCCAGGAGAAGGTCGCTTAACCCATTGCAAAACCGGCACACAGATTTTGTCCGGTAAAAAGCTAAATCAAGGCTGGACCGAAATGCACTTTTACTACCGATGGATTTGTATTGATCGAGAAAATCGATGAACTACACCCGAATAGTTACTTTTTTGTTTAAGTTTACCACTCATGTCGAATTACATGGATAAAAAACATATAAATATACTATTTGTAAAGAGATTTAATGTTAATTTGTCGAATACTGACTTAAATTAATATAAATTGATTAATATAAATCGCATAATTGAGTAGTTGATTGGATCAAAACCAGCTTATCCAAAAATATAAAAGAATTAAATATTGGAATTCCTGAATTTTCCTTAGCTTCTTGGTTATAAATTGTACGTTTTAAAATTGAAACAATTACAAATCCTATAAAGTTCAGAGAGAAAAATAAATCTAATTGCAAAAGAAGTTAAATACTTATTGTAGTGACGAAAGTTAAAGCAAAAAAGTTAAAGCCTTAAATCCTTACTGCTGCAAATGTATTCATTAGTTTCCTTATAGAGCTTTAATACTGGCTAATTTATTACTGAAAGATAATTAATTATTTAGAGTACTAAAAGTAATGCCTTTAATACTTCAAATAAGTAATTGTTACTGTCTTTCAGTATTGGCCAATATTAGATTTTTATAAAGGTGTTATGAAATATTATTTTTTAATAAAAATGACAGATATTTTGTACTAAATTTTTTTTAGTTATTTGTGTTTTTAATTCTTCCATTTTGAATAAAATACTATATGAATATTATTAAAATAAGACATGTTATCTTATTATTCATAAAATTATCATACCATATGATACACAATATTCGCAACAGACTTATAAATTTTTATTTATATTATATGTGAAATATTGTAATATAAAGTAGAATAGAATAATTTTATCCACTTCAAGAAAAGGACTTGATTTACAATTTTCAATTTATCCTCATTTATCTATTCATATCTTCTTTAAGCGTCTATTTTATTATCTTATTTTCTTTATCTAGCTTCCTTGAGATATAATAATAACACATTAAATTTCTGACATGTCTGATGACATTGTCTGATGACATTAATAAAAAACATAATTAAAAAGAAAGGAATTTTTTTGTTTCTCATCGAACTTTTTAAGTAAGAAAAAAATCAGTTAAAATTTGTTAATTACAAATCCAATCAATGCATTCTATTTTAATAAATAAAAATTGTATTTTTTATTTATGCTATATTTAACATATTATAAACATTTTGTTAATCAAAACATTGAATTTTTCTTAAATTTTCGAGAAAAAGGGATTTATTATAAGTTTGAGTAAAAAATACTACGCACACAAGCTTTTTCGCTCTTGCTAAAAAAAATTTAAGGTGAAAATAATAACTTTTGCCAATGACCTATTCAATTAAAAATACACAAATTATTTTAAAAATTCTCTCTTTCTCTCATTTTTCACTGCATATTTTAGTTATTTCAAACCTCAGAATTACGATTAACAGAAGATATCATTTCGCTTATAAAGCTTTGTTGTTATCACGTCTAATGGCACTCTCAAATAATTCGAAACGATTTGCGGACGAGATTGCTCTGTTAGGCAAGCCGTTTTTCACGGGCCAAAAGACCGCGCGTCTGTTTCTTCTTCCGCAACGTATTTTCCTTTCTCAAAAGAAAATATTATTCCGCGTGGGAATCTTTGCGCTCTCTGTGCAAGATCCCTGTCTTTGTTACTTCGCGCAATGCCTGTGTTTCACTCGTTGCCTCTCGTATTTCTCGAGGGAGAGACATAAACAACCCTTGCCCTCTCCATCCTCCCTCGCGATGTAAATACAAGGGAGGATAACTCGTTGCGCAAACTTCGCACGAAATCTCCGATGGCTTTAAGAAGGCTGTTGTGAAAACGAAATGTACAAGTTCTCATAGGCAGTATAGTAAGAAATATGTCGAACCGATTGATTCATCGCGCAAACTCTCCGCGTTTACAGCTGATTCCACATTTGTTACTTATCGTTCGCAGCGGTGTATCGGAAACAATGGGAGTTACAGTGTGATGAATTTGAACAATTTAGATTTTGTGCTTCTAGCACAAAGCGTTGTACAACTTGACGAATTTGTTATAATAAACACGACCGGAAATGGATAAAGTCAACTTCTAGAGGGAGGGAGGAATATCTTCACATTTTTTTTCATTCGCGTAAATAAATCTTTGTTTTTTTTAAATATAAATTAATTTCTAAAGACTCTTTAATGATACAAAATAGTTGGATACAACAGAGCAATAGAAAACCAAACAGTTGACAAAACAACTTTATTAATAATTAATCCGCTTACATGTTTCAATTCATTTTTGAGCCATCCTCAGAGACAGTATGATGTTGAAACATATAAGCAGATTAATTATTAATAAAGTTATTTTGTTAACCGTATGCACAAGAATTATTGTGCTTGACTCCTATTGTCCTGTTGTATCCAACCACTTAATTTTTTTAATTCTTTTCTTAAAACGCTTTATATTTCGTTCCTCCGATTAGTTTTGCGAAAATTCGTCAATCTTAATCTATTTTCTCTATTTGTGTATAGGGGAAAGTGGGGAAATTGTGCACATTCTGGTTTGATACTTTTCCAATAGATGAAAACATCACCATGGTGAAATTTTTACGCAGGAGGTCGTCCTCTTAAGATATAACTACAAAAGATACGACATACATTGTTAGCCAGAGAAATACAAAAAAGTAAAATCACATCTTTTCTTGTTATTTTAGCATTCTTGTTATTTTAGCAGAAAATAAGGTGGTAAGTCCGTGTTTTTAATTTGTTTGTTTAAAATTACATACGTTATTAAAGTACGTTATTATGAGTATCTTTTGAGTTTTTATTTATTAAGTTTGATTAGGAATTGATTAGGAAGTAATCATATTTTGTACCGAGTCAGGTCACGATGGGCAACTGTGAGTAAACATTTTAAAATACGCACAATTACCCAATTCCATATACTGTATGACTAGCACTAATTTTTTCGTTTCTTCTTAGCATTACTATTTTATTTTGTCAAAGTCTATGTGCAGTATTATGTTAGTTTTGCATTTATTCTTAATATATACAATATATATTTAAAATATGTTTAATATATATTTATATTGTAATGTATTGAATATATTTTCTGATTTCTTTATCAACATTTCACAATTTATTCATTTCTTACGACTTTTGCGCACAATTACCCGACGCGCGAGAAATTTTTTCGCTTTTCCATTTTTTTTCTTTTCGATTATACAACCTTATTGAATGAAAATCTGTTTGATAAGAGAGATTAATGGTAAAAGAATGTTTATAGTTTCTATTTCCATATCGCTTTAAACTTGGAAAACCATTCTAAGACAATAAATTTCCCATAAGTGCGCATAGTTCCCTTTCTTTCTCCTACGTGTATACTGAAAAAAATTGTAATTGTTGTAACTACCATAATTTATAATATAATTATAATTTATAGTCATTTTTTATGCCAACTTTATATTTTTTTTGTAGAACTATAGATATACATATAATTATTGTTATTAACATGATATAACCATAAGTGGAATTCTCTCTCTCTCTCTCTCTCTCTCTCTCTCTCTCACACACACATCTATAATTAGTTTGCCATTATTAATTATGATCATAAATATCTAACATTCTTCAGTAATGTGTAAATATCTTTTTGCAGCGGAGATACCTTGCAGCAAAAAAACTTTTATATTTCTTGAACTACTGCATATTATTTCAATAAAATGGATGCATGCCAGTGAAGTACGATTTCTTCTTCGAGATATCTCGCATAATTAACACTGTTTTTATCCTTCTTCAGAAGAGCAAATTTTTTTTTACTATAATATAATATCCACTTGTAATTACCCATTAAGCAATAACGCGTGCAATAACGGAAGATGGCAAAATACAAGTAGAAATTGCGTAACAGAAAGTTATTTAAGAGCCACTTGTTTAGTTGAGCGGAGACGTTTTTGCCCCTCGTGTCTTCACCGCGACGGCAAGAAATAAATTTCACTTGGAAAATTGATTTCTTCCTCGTGCGGTGTCTTCCTACTCGCGCCGACGTCTCGTCGGCGATTACCCTGAGAATTTATCGAATCAGTAATAGCATCGGTAAAAGAAGCAAATCGGATTTTTCTGTTCGATCGCACCGCCAAGGTCGTCTGGGTGACGGTGGAGAAAGGAACGAAGGCGCCATTCAAAAGTCTATAAATGTTATCGAGAGAATGACGACTGCACGAAGAAGGTGATAAATTTCAAGAAAAAAAAGTTTTTTATTTGAATGCGCATCTTGCAGCATTGCGTAATGTGTCATCTCCGATTATAATTATACATTGAATGGCAACTCGAAGGATAACTAAAATAATAAAGTATCTTATCTCCGTGTTTATACCCACCGGACACTCGAGAATCAACCATGAGCTGCAATTTGCAATTGCAACGTACGCAGCTGCAAGATGCAATTCTGACAATGACATGTCAGTTTCTTCGATAATAATGTAAGTTTTTTTTCATTTGATAGCAGGAAGCGATTATAATATCGAAGATTAAACTTTTAATCGACCGTGAAAAATAAATAGAATCGAAATAGATTTTTATCTATTACGATATTGTTGTAAAATTATAGCGACAATTAGTATAGTGAGTTTTATAAATATTATAATGTAAATCGTAATGGTCTTGTAAATATATTATGAAAGTTTCACGAAGTCTTCATACTTTTAACAAAAATGTCAAATATAGAAGAAAATGTCAAATATAGAAGAAAAAAGAATTTTACGATAAGTAAAGTTCAACATAGGTGTTACACAATGTCGGAAATCCTTAAAAGCGTTATAAAAATGTTTGAGAACGTTCGAAAGGGCTTATAAAGCTTATAGTTCTTTGTAAAATTTTCTTTGTTCACTTTCATTGAGAAAAGTTTATGACCTCTCGAAAAACTATATTACTGAGTCTAGTTCTTGGTACTGTCGTTTTCATTCATCCATTATGCTAAACATATATTATATCTAAGATTTATTATAGAGAAAAAAGCTTGCTCTTAAAAAGTAAAAGAATAAAACAATAATTTAAAATTGTAATTATAGCAATGTTAATATTGAACTTTAATAATAAAGAAGTTACAATTAATTAAAGAAGATTTACTTGTAATTTTTGTAATGCTTTTAGCCTTAATTTAGCCTTAATTTATTTTAATTAAGGCTTCTGACCATAGATATTTAGATTGATGACGTCAGAAATTAGAAAACATAAAATTTTTTGTAAATTATATTAAAATAGAAATATGTTTCAATAAATCAATATTTACAATAAAACAATATTGATGGAATATACTTATATATAAGATATATTGAAAACTCTCTTTTTATCTTAGAGTAGAATAAAATTATATTTATTTTCGACAGCCATCATGTACCTTATTTCGTATTTGGTTTGACACAATTCAGTTTCAAATATATGGATTACTCATTCATTAATTATCAGAACATAAAGGCAGTTTTTGATATATCTTATAAATTTATTCTATTGATTGCAAATTGTTTTATTTAAAAATGTTTACATATCTTAATATAGTTTTTATAACAATTTTTTAAATGTATTTTCTCGTTTCTTACATTATAATCCAAGATGCTTTCAATAAGAGTCAGCCTTAAAACAATTTAATCAAACCTAACCAATTTGTTTCTTTATATTTATAGATAAAAGAAAAAATATAATGTAATTTAAAAAATATTCTAAAATTTATTATATTGCACGATGTTTGCGAGCTTACAGTTTGAATGCAACAATCATATGTTTAATTTCATCATATGTTTTTTTAACTTAATGAACGAATTCGAAATAGAGCGGAGATGACATCAAACGTATATCATGTTATAATGCGTTTGTCACAACGATCTTGATTTTCACAGATGAGAATCGTTTAATATATCATCAAAAGAGATCAGCAAGTTATTTTGGGAACACTTTCGGCAATAGTGCCAACAATCTTCTACATCCTCGCCATTCTCCTGTTAAAAGCACGGACGTTCCATTGGAAAATTTCCAAAACGTCTTTCGCAGTGTCGCATGTTCGTCGATCGTATCGAAATCTGATCGTAAAACTTCGTTCTTGCAGTTGTCGAACATTTCCTATCTGTTCCTCTGTTCTGAAAATGCATCCGTTCATGAAACGATCGCGGGAAGCGCAATAAAATAAATCCAAAAATATAAAAAAAATGCTCATGTAATTTTATTTTATCGATCACGATAAAATTCGAAAGACGACATTATTTCTCTGTTAAATATCTAATTTAAGAATCTGCGTATCTTCTTTACTATTTGTTGTGAAAACAAACATTATGAAGTTTAACTTAAGAATGGAGGATCCATGTCTGTAATTAAGCTTATATATCTCCAAAGAAAAATTATAGTTTCTCTATGAGAAGATAAAACAAATGGCGGCAATTGTTCCAAATGGTGGGATTTCTAATTTTTTAATTTTTTCTTTATATTTATCTCTGTCAGATTGACATACATCATTCTCGATAGATATGACAGATCTGTGCGTTTGGTTGCATATATTGGGATTGCGCTGGTACTTTCTCTTCTTAATTCTAAGCTTCCTCGATCTTTATCCCGTCTTTTACCATATCGAAATATGACAAAAAGATGAGATAAAGGTCGAGAAAGGGATTAGGAAGAGAAAGTATCGGCGCACTTTAATGCAATCAAACCCATGGATCTGTCATATCAAACGAGAATAATATATATGGATTTTTTAACTGAAGGACATAAATATAAATAGAACGAAAGTGAAAAGATTAGAAATTCCATTATTTGGAATAATTACTGGCATTTGTTCTACTTTCTCATAAAAAATAATTTTTCTTCAGGATATTAATCAAACAGAAAGATCATCGAGACAATTAAAAATTTGAATTGAAATCAGAACTGAAGTTGAAAATACAGGGAAAGAATGATTTTACTGAAATATTGAAAAAAAAACTAGATTTAAAAATAATTTTTTCTCCGATTATTAAAATAATTATACAGAATGCTTAAGCGTTGATGAAAAAGATTTAACATTCTAGAAATCAATTTAATTGTCCTATATAATTATTTCAATGGTCCAAACAAAATTATTTCCAGATCTGTATCTAACCAAATCTTTTAAATACTTCAGCGCAAGAACATTCTTTCCGTGTATCATAAAAAAATTATTCTGTATAAAATTATTTTGCAGTAAAAAAAATTATGTAATTACGTAATCATACTTTATATTTATTATGTAATTTCTACATTGCATCTATCCTCTTAAATTATTTAAGAACCGGTTTTATTAACGTTAAGTAAGTAATTTCAACTGAGATTTAATTGATTCTCTGTGTTTGTACTCTTGACGGAGACAACTTTAATTGGCATAAATTGATTGCGGATATCATTCCTGTCATTGTTCATTTGTCAGATAATTCGGGAACGTCATGTTCAGTCGCTACATTTAGGTTACACTGACAGGGAAATCTGCCGACAATTTGTGTTAATAATTAACGATTTAATGGTGAGTCGAGCCGAAAATAGAGAATCGATTAGGAAGAAAGATGAACCCGAATTGGAGCTTCGCAGACTCCAAGAACTTGCCAAGCTTGCGGCTATACATTACAATGGCGAAAGAAAGTTTCAGAAAAGAACGGACCTTTCACATGTCGTGCACGCCAGTTTACACTTTGCTCAATTTGTAAGGGATCGAACATGTTGAAAAATTTACATCGCTCGTGAGGCGGACGTAACTTAATCTTCTCATATGTGCAAAATGTTTATTCCGGAATGAGAACTGAAGCCGATAGTAGGAAGTAATCACGCGTTATTTTCAATGTGTGAAAAATATAATTAATCTTCCGTCCGCAATCATATTCTTATTCCCTCTGCAATTTGAATCTTTTCATGAAATTGAAATTTTTTTACTGCTCTGGATTTTCAAATATGTGAAAAAATTTAGGATTACTTTTCAACATCTCTATTTTATTACATAATTATTACTAAATAATTTTCTCGACTATTTTAAGAAGGAGAATCGGAATTAGTAGTTTTTTATTTCAGAGAAAATTAAGAGTAAAACTTTGCTTGTAAAAAAGGACTCAGATTATAGATAGAGAATTAAAAAGAAAACAGTACAGCCATATATATGTATAAAGCTCCCTCAAAAATTGACATAAACATTCTGTATTTAATAAAAAATAAATTAAAAACCGATATTATCAAAAAGTAATATTTATTTTTATAATAATTTCAATATTTAATTTTTTTTTTATTTTTATTATTGTTAGTATGTTTTTGAGGAAATAAATTAAGGGGTTCATACTTACTGCCACAGTTGTGTCAAAAGATACACGCATATTGTAAGAAGTATAAGATCAAATAATTGCATTCGTTATGTAATCTTATATGTTATTGAATCGTTCATTAGGTAAAATAAATTTAAAAATATTCTCGCACATGTACAAAATAAATGCATCATAGGAATATAATATTTCGTTATCATCTCTTGTACACGATAAAAAATATGACACGTAATATCTAAGAAAGCACATTGCTATCTTTACGTGCCTCTATCCCAAGATGAAATAATTTCATGCTTGAAACAATGCGACCGACCTAGTTTTTCGATCAGAATTTCTTACCGCTTGTGCTGTGATTCAGTATAACGATAATCGTGACATTGATATTTTTATTATGTAATCGGATACATGTGCATCGAACATCGGACACGCATCAGACATATTTACGCATGAACACGCGTGCTAACGCCGTGTACTCCGCGAATTTTAATCGCTTCAGGAAGAAAACCGACGGCCACAGTATTCAATTACCTGTGTTCTATTTCAGCTGACGGTTTTGTCACGATCGGTGAAAACCTGCTAAGAGCATCGTTAGCACAATACATGATAGCGAATATTGAGAATATCTCTTGAGTGCTATGAAAACTGCAACTTACAGAGTCTTTTTTTTATATTAGTATTTTCTTCTCGTAACCTATATTTATTTAAATTAAATTAATTTTTGCTTGATTTGTATTAACAATAATAATATGATAAGGTGTATTAGGCTAATTTTAATGAGTAAGATAGATGGTAGTTTCTTTAAACACTTTAAAATATATAATATATATTTAGAATAAATGACAAGACCGACATATGAAAAAATCAATCAAAACCAAGAAGAAATGCTAACGAAATGTGATTATATATACATATAGATGTTGGAATAATAATTCTATATAGTATATATAATTTATTTTAAACACATTTACTTTTCGATTGTTGTGCGCCGATTCAGGATGTAATCAAATTGAAATAATAATCACAAATTAAATTTGATCGTCAATTTGAAATAAATGTATATTTGAATTAAATTACATATAAAATAATTATTCCAACATCTAACTTTGACCGTAGATAGTTTGATTCTTTTTACTTAATATATTTAAAATTATTTAAAAAATTATTTGTTTATTAATTAACTCAATACTTTATCATATTACTATATATATATTTATTTTTCTATATTTATTTATTCATATTATATTTTTATTTTTATCGAAGAAAAATATTTCTATATGTCGTATTTATTTTTATTACTGAGAGTATTCTCGATATTTTTAGATTTACTTCACCTACTTTGATTGCTTGATAAGCATGACGAAAATATTACAATGAAAGATCTTTTTAGGTGTCGACGATGGCTATCGAAATTTTTCATTACGTGCATCACTATATGAATCGACGTGCGCAAGAAAAGGACGACAAGATCCCGTCGTTGCCAGAGGAAAGAAATCCTATTTTCTTCGTATATCCCATTTGCATGTTACTGAGTCTTGTTCTTATGATCCTCTGGCTTGTTAAAAAAATAGTTCCCGATAGGCCTATAATAGTAAATTTTTTTCCAAAATTGTTAAATATATAAACTATAGACAACAAATTCCTTCGCGATTAATTACAATAGATATAATTCTTGACACAGTTTCAAAAACCTTACAATTGAAAAATTTGCGTTAAATTTAATAAATTTTACAAACATATCTCAAACGATGATTCAAACAACTTTTGTGTTAATTTAACATAAAATGAATGTGTTAAAAAAAACAAACATTAATATTAAAATAAAAACACACTTTAACACAATTTGGAAACAATAATTTGGCAACATATTTATTCAGTAAAATTAGCATTTGTTACTATATCTTAAATTAATATATGTATATTTATCTTTTATTTATTTATTTAAAAATTTAAATTTTAAAATTATATTATTTCTATATTCTATGTATTATTCTATGTACTTTTACTTTTTATGTTTTTTATATTTGTCATTAATTTATGAATTGTTTTATTTTAATACTAAAAAAATGTTACCAATTTAAAATATTCAAATAACATAATCACATAAGTTAACTTAGGTATGTTAAAATAATTAAATATATTATAAATTAATTTTAACAAAGACTAATTTTAACACAAGTACAAAATGCTTTTTACTGTATATTTTTGGAATACTAATGCACAATTCAAACTCTCTCTCTCTTTCTCTCTCTCCCCCCACCCCCTCTCTCTCTCTCTCTCTAGTAATGACCGCTATCCAGTATCTCATCACTGATAAAATGACAAATTTCAATTATAAACTCAATATACACAATTCTCACGCATTTCTTTACGCAGAATTAGTTGTCACAATACAGATATAATAAATAAAATTTTAACTACGCTATATTAAATAATTATGCGTTGCTGTGAAAATAAACCTGTAAGCCTCTCACAATATGCGCAGCAGGAGCTATTCTGATGCTTGTGACAGGAATAATGGAGATGAGACACGCCGATATGTACATCGACGTTGTCGAATTTACTGACGAAGAAATATTGGAGCATCCTGTCTTTATTCACAACTTTGTAATGTGCATATTATCGCTGTTCGTTATGACTCTGTACTTAATTCAAACGTGGGTTCTTGTCGACCAATGGCAGTGGGTGCGTGAACATTAAACAATTATACATTATTATATATTATATAAGATATATATCTTTTTTTTAATTATTAGTTTTATTTATAATGTATTTTTGTTATGACGTTTCGTAAAAATTAACATAATTTATGTAATTATAAATCATAATTATTCTTCGTAAGAATAATGGTTCATGATTTTGATAGAGAATTTGAGAAATTGAATGACTACGATTATTAATTTAATAATACGATTAATAATATTTTTATTAAAACTACAGTTTAAATAATTTTTTCAGTAATCTGAATAATCTTTTTTAATCTCTCTTAAAATTCTTAATTAGATCAATATGAAACGTAAATATTTGTGATTTTAGATTCGAAAGGAACGAGATACAAGTACAGATATGCGAAGTTCTGAGTCTAGTTCTAGTACCGGCAAAAGTGATAATTCTATACAAAAAAAGATCAATGAACACAATGCTGGAAAGCAGATTAGTGAACTACCAATTCCTGCTTTGGAAGAATTGACTACCCTCGCTGCGTTCTCCAATAATGCTGTAAGATTGATTTAAGAAATTTACTGTTTACTTGCAATTCTATCGCCGCCTTGGATCTTGGTACAAGCCATGTTTTTCTGAATTGAATGAAAAAAAAAGTGTTCTATATTTAAATGCAAGATAAGAATTTTATTTTCGGTCTAAAAAATCTACGACATTGGCTATTCTAGTTCGAAGGTTATCAAATGATCAATAGAATGATCTCTAACTTAACGAATTTCAATGAAGATGTACAATACTTGCGTATAAAAAAAGATATATTAACATATAGAAAGACAGAAATCCTGAAAAAGATTGTTCTGAGAAAGATAAAGATCGATAGTTTTTATAACTCGTAATAAAAATTCAGAAAATTGTATTTTCTCTTTAGGATGTGGATGACGAACCAATACTTTATTGCTGTTTCGTCGACTGGTACAATTATATTAAAATGAAAATGGAAAGCAAACCAAAACATGAGTTTCAAGTAATCCATATCATGTGACGTGCCCGGAATTTTTAAATAAAAATTATTAATAATTTATTAAATATATTAAGAATACCGATTGCTGGTACATTGCTTTTATCGCTACTTTTCTAAAGTCGTTGAACCAGAGAGAAACCTGAGAGAGGACATGAGAGCCTTTTTCCTATACCGCAAAGTACCACCGCAAAGTACCGCCACGCACTACTGCCCTCTGAAGAAGTAGATATAAACTACACAGCAATATCCATTTTTTTGTGATGTTCCTGATAGAAATAAATCACTGAAATAACTAAAATCTATCAAATGAGTTTCAGGTTTCTCTCTGCTTGTATTTATAATCAGATCTTATATTCAAGATCGTCTTAAGTACAATCTTAAGATGTCATGAACCAATCAGAAAACCATATTAGCATCTTAGGACATTACTTCCCTAACAGCACAAAGTCGATTCTAAGTCGACTCTAAGTCGACTATAGTTTCTAGACATCTGAAAAATCCATAAATCAACTTTAGACAAATTGGAGATGTCTCTAAGTCATACAATGTCCCATTTTAAAGACGACTGTAAACTGATTTTAAGTTAACTATTCTAGGCTATGGTCCGATTCATATCCACAACGCTCATGAACAGCATCATCTTTGTTTAATTATAGTTAAATAACAAGGATGAAATGATTCCACATTTAAGCTTTGTGAGCATAAATCGCACTAGACGTCCTAAAGTCGATATTGGAAGAACGTCTGTACATAGTCGACTTACAGTCGACTTTAAAGGCCTGACTTAGCAAAGTCAACTTACAGTCACATATCGACGTTTGTGCTGTTAGAAGTGTTATGTGTTAGGCAAGAATTCGTGCTCCTCGCTACATTCTTTTTTTCATGGAATGGGAAGAAAGATTCTGATTGGTTAATTCCCTTATGCACTATACATTATACATTATATTATATAAGAGGCTTCGTACAATAAAAGGAACAGAGAATAGAGAATAAGAATTTCAACCTATCAGAAATCATGTATTGTGAAATACACAGTTTCTGATAGGTTAAAATTCTTATTCTCTGTTCTTTGTTCCCTGTTCCTTTTATTGTGCGGAGCCCCTAAGAGTCTGTGTTACGGCCATATGAATCGGCCTTAATATCTATTTCACACTGGATGAGAGATGAATGACGAGCGATATCCAATAAGAACTCTGCTTTGTATTGTCACGTGTAAAAAAGTAGAGCTTTCACGATTCAAAGCTGATATGTAATGTAAGATTTATTTATTTAATACCTTTAAAATATCTAATTTTAATTATATTGTTCAATGTTCAAATTTAATTAAAAGTTGTAAAGAAAATTTAAATGAATAAAAATAAATCATCTATAAAGGCTCTTCATCACCCTAGCCAATTTTTAACGACGGTCAGGAACTAACGAGAAAACCCGGATTAATTCCGATCCTGTGCAAGAATTTCCAACAAGATACCAAACTAGACTTTGCGAATGAACTTTACGGAAAGCGACCAGGACTAATTCTCCATGATGAAAATAATTATGACTTTCTATCGGTACAAACCATTTACTGGCATCCATCTGACGCGAGAAACAACAATGAGGTCTTTATAACAAATAAATCACTAAAATATATTTATAATTCTGTAATGTTAAAAATATTGTATAAATGTCAAAAAGTAAACAAGAAGTTAATATTTAACTATTGCCTCCAATCTTTACTAACTTATTTAATAATTATACTATTAATAAATATAATATATACAGGTATAAACACAAAAAAATGATGATTAGTCTAAACATCATTTTTTAATTAGAAGTCACTCAAAATTATTAACCTTTTTGATATACAAAATAAAATCCAAATTTTAAAAAAGTTTTAAAATTAATTATTATTTATTGAACTCGTTAAATCAATAAACAATTTTTGTTATCACATATCTCGTCGATTTCGTTTAATTTACATCAATAAAGCAACAATAAATTTGATTTACTACGACAAGATAAATGCTATCTGTATGGAATAGATATATTTAATATGAATATATAAACATTCCAATAAATGTATAATTTAAATGTATAATTCAAATTAATAATTATTGCGGAAATTACAAAAATAAACATGATGGCATTTACCTAGACATAGTTCACATAAATTTTATATTACGTATGTAATATTATTATACATACATTTATTTATGATAAAATTAATTACCAATATTAATGCGTATACTTTGTATATGTATAGAATTTTATAAGATATTAAGTTTAATTTCAGGAGAGCTGAAAATTCAATGAAATTTAAAATTATATATATATAACTTCTTTGCGATTATCAAGTACGTACACATGATGTCTATGTATCCTTATCTACATATTATATAATTTATTAATTAGATTTATTATATAATATTTTTTTAGTTTAATTATATTTATTTTTTAAAACCAAATTTAATTACCCGATCGCGAAATCTATTTTAGTGTCATTTTATTTATAATAATTTAATTTTTCAATTTATCTACATTTATTGTCTTTACCTATACACTCCCTATCTATCCATA
>NW_011626994.1:208414-224436 GCF_000204515.1 Acromyrmex echinatior | reverse complement strand
AAAAACGCTACGAATTAATTCCAACACCTAATATATCGATTATATATCGATTATAATGTTATCCATAATTAGTTCTTTCTTCAATTTGTTTGCAATAAAGTACTATTGTCATTATAAATAAAATTGCTAATTGTAAATGTTACATTGTAACAAATTAATAAAATAACTTCATATATGTATAAGAGTTATTTCTTATATTTATCAGTACTTTTATTCAATTAGTTTAAAGAGATGCGTTTTGTAAACTTTAAATTCAATTGTCAATATGTAACATGAATCGATTTTAAATATAAGTAAAAGTTAATAATTCCGAACGGTTTGTTAATAATTTCTGTTGCCAAGCCTTTTACTCTAGTAATGAAATGTTTACATTCGTTCTACATACGCCGAATGTTACAAGGACTAAGAACTAGCGAGTTTCGATGGTCCAGTTTGCGAAGAATAATAGGGGAATGACGCATAGATGCAGACGCTATAGAAAACGCGTTCGTGCGCTTGGCGAAAGAAATACATCGTCGAACGCCGGACGTGCTTGCAATGTAAAGATTACTAAAGTTACGATCTACTTTCCACGATAAGAAAGAATTCCTGACGACAGAATAAATATTAACATTTTATCCAGTATGGCGAGGCGAGGCGGGACGGAGCGGCAACGAGGAAGTGCTCTAATGCACGTCGCGTTGGCGAAAAAAAAAAAGAAAAAAAGATCGTCGGAGAAAATATAATACATTCCGCACGTGCACTGTCTGCCGCGCCATGTTTAGTTTACAAATCGTGAATTTTATTATCGGTTGAGTCACCAACGTTTCTCTCTCTCTCTCTCTCTCTCTCTCTCTCTCTCTCTCTCTCTCTCTCTCTCTCTCTCTTTCTCTCTCTCTCTTGCTATGTCCGGGGACACGGTATATACCCGGCGACCGACAAAGTGACGGCGTTATCTGAAATACCGTCGCGTGACCACGCTGGGAGATTTAATCTGGCGCAGCAAGGAGATAAATGCAATAATAACACACACAGCTGACGGACAGGGCGAGACTTAATAATAGTTAAATATTGAAATCTACATGTAACTTATATTTCTTAAATTAATCTTTTCAACTTGTTTATAACTCGTTAGATCACTGATCGTAATGATTCTGATGCAAAAGCTTTACTCTTTTTTCTTTGTGTTATTACTTTACAATTTCATTTAATGAGTCTTTCCTTTTTTATTTCGTGAAAACAAGGCTTCTTTTACAAATTTTTTTGAAAAAACTATGCAACAGATCGATTAAGTTTTATACGTTTGTTCTATGAATCTTCCACAAGATTAAAATAAAAAATACTGATTTATTCATAGGATAAAATAAAGACGTTCTTCTAAAAACTTGTTTTTTGCAAATGTGATAGAATGAGTCAGGATAATCTGAAACAAAAAAATTTAAATTTTATTTAATATTTATTAATAATAGGTAATGAACCTTAGATTTTGTGGAAAAATTGAAATTTAACAAAATGGCATTGGTTTAACTTTAATAAATTCATCAACGATTACGATATTTTCATCAAAAATCAGCTTTCAAAACAGCAAAAAATATTTATTTTTAAAAATTCAAGACTTAAAGTTTAGTTATCTAGATAGACACACTAAAAATAATATGCCAAAGTGTACAAATCAACCGATCTGATAGTTTTTGAGATCGCATTTAGTTTTGAGAAAACGCATTTAAAGTTTTAGATATTAATATTTTTAATAATAAATAATTTTTATTTTATTTATTGTAGATACATAGAATAATCGTACAAATTTCAAAATCAATCTGTTGCAGTAATTTTCAAAAAAGAAATCTTCACTATTAGTTATTAAAGAAGCAATGGTTTTATTTAACATTCAACAAAATACTGCATGCAAAAAATGTATGGTTAACTATCCTATAATACTATGACCATCTTTTCTTTAAAAGATAAGATCGTTAATGCATAACTTATAATATTTTGATAATATTAAATTTTTGTTAAATGTTTTTTTTTTAATTTCGATAATGCGTGTTACTATTGCTTTAAAAACTTCAATGAAGTGATATATCAAATAGAATATTTAGGTATATACTATTAAAAAAATAATAAAAATAGAAATATGTTTTTTTTGCAGGTTAAAAACTATTACCATTGTACTCTAAATAATAAACTAAATTTAATTTAAATATAATACATTTTCTGAGTAAAATTGTTTAACTTCATTATTTTAATTTAGTAAATATGCATTCACGATAGAAATCATAAAGAAAAACATAAGTCTTTTGTAGCCGCGCATCGAGATATTATTGAACAATGTTAATTAATTATTACATGTAATAATTCGTCATAAAACAATTAAAAATTTATAGATTTCGATCTACAGTTTGGGATCCTTCTCAATAAAACGATCAACTAAATATTAGTATATATTATACTATTGTATAATAAAGTTGAACAAAATAATTAAAGAATTGTAATTTATATTGAAGAGATGGCAGAGTTGTAACTTTATATACCTGACGCGAATTATAAATATTTTTGCTCAAAGAATCCAGTCTTGTCACGTGTCCATTATGAATTATCGTATCTTCCATAGATAATCCTCTCCACGATCTTGCCATATTCTTACATAAAATCCTCAACAAAAATTTTGGCTAACAATTTCAGTGGCAATAGCTTCCAATTAGTGAAAAACATCTCAAAGATTCGCATTTCAGAGAGCGACATCATTCAGCGATATTATTATCATATTAGATATAGTTTTACTATTTACGTATCCATTGATTTAGTTAGAGGGCATAAAAAACAAATGACAATTTATACAGAGAGAGACTGTCATATCTATAGAATTCATAAAAGTTTTAAATATTTTTCCCCCCCTATTTTTCCGTTTTCCGTTCTCGATAAATAATGTTTTTCTGCTTGACATTTCGTTTTTTGATATCGTGTAAGTCAGATGCTTATTACCTTTGCGAATTTGCTTATAATAACTTATTAAATAAAAAGACTATTTTATTGTACCACGAAATGGACCACATTTTACATTTTTTTCTCATTGTGTATTATTGGACTCTTAACAGATTTACTAAGGTATCATATCATATTACTAATTTTTATGTGATTAATATTAATTCTTTTTGTTTACGGTTACTTTTCCAGAATTTTCTTATGACTTTGTTAATTCTTGATAAAAATGACTCGCAGCATTACACAGAAAGAAAAAATTTTATATTAAGGAATTGTAAGAATATTGTAAGATTATGTACGAATTTTTAATTTAGAACGATGTTTATATTATTGTAAGATTGCATTGAAAATGACTCGATTGGAGTTGAAACGTTTGTTTTATTTTATTTTAATTGTTTTATATTAATTTTGCTTATTTAAATTAAAATTCTTTTATACGTTATTGGCTCTTTGCCCTTCTTTTATACTACCTTTTTATAAGTACAGAGCCTTTTTTATTACTTTTAAAAGTTTTAAAGTTAGTCCTCGGCCTTTTTTATCTTTTATGAAAAATTTATAAACAGACTTTCGGCGTACCGGGGTCATCATTATTCCCCATGTGTCAGATATAATATTGCAAAATTTGGAGACACGTTCTCTAACTATGCTGTCAATTGCTTCAAGCTTTTATGTCCAATATATTGATGATATCGCTTTTGCAATTGATAAAAAGTATATAGGAGAACTTTAATTTGATCTGATATCTTTAATTCGTATTATCCTAGATTAGTATTCACTTTAAAAGAGGGAGGTGTGTTGAATACTTCTTAGATATCACATTAATAAAATACAATAATATTTTAATATATGACTTATATCGGAAACCGATGTTCTTCAATCGATTTTGAAATTATTTTTCACAGCATCCATTAAATAAAAAAAAACTAGGAGTCATAACAAATTTAATCGATTGAATACTATTGTATTTTTATCACATCCGACCTTTCATTAAAAAAATTTTTTAAATATCATTAAGATTCTCCTAATAATGGCTAACTACTTAAATTAGTTTTTTCTACCATACGTATAATAGATTGCATAAGAAGTTTGCACAGATAAATAATTTGAGTGTTAACATAAGAATTCAGGAACATAGGGAATTCATATCTTAGACAATGTAAAGATACAGAAAGAGAAACATTATTTTACAGTCCCTTATATTCAAAATATCTCAGATAAAATCAAACACTTTTTTTAACAACGTTCCAACTATACGTTTAGCTTATATGAGTGTAAATAAATTGTGCAAATTTATGAGAGTATTTAAGGGGATTCTAGAGTCGGGTAATTGTGCACTAAAGGGACCCGGCTTCGATGACCTTGACTATGACAGAATTATCAAGATCATGATCTTAAGTGACCTCCAACAAGTTTTAGCCCGCACTCGTTAAAAAGTTATTAACAAAAAAAGTTTAAAAAATGATGTACTTTTCTACTGTATGAAACAGAAATGTGCTGCTTTAAAATATATTTCACGACTTTCCACACAAAGCGAAAGCCATTCAACATTACAATATATGTCGTGCGCACCTTGGCAAAAGGGGAGGTAGAGTGAAAGTCGCTTCACATGGAAATTCGTGTGCCCCTCAGCAGGGGGAAGATGAGATGAAACTCTTTCCGCCTGGAAAGTCGTTCGCTCCAAAGCAGGAGGGGAATTAAGATGGACCTCGCTTCGCGTGAAAAGTCGTAAAATATATTTTAAATAAAATTTCTGTTTTATATAGTAGAAAAGATATCATTTTTTTGTTAATAGTATGGCGACAATTATATGGAAGACGCGGATGCGTTGTATTTCGAAGAAAGGCACGCATACAGTATTGCGACAGACGGGTCGTTACGCGGATAATATTGCTTGTACACATAGCAGTTCGGCGAAATAATAGAAGCATTTAAATCCCTCTGTTTTTTTTTTGACTGGCTGAGGAAATTTCTTCCGCGCATCGTACCGAGCAGGATTAGAAAATGCATGTACAAAATAACTAATAATTATTAATTATTATCTTCGGTTTTAAAGGAATTATAAAGTATAAATATAAGGATAAAGAGAAACGACCTGCGGAATAATATTGTGCTTCGAAAGAAGATTGTCGAAACATATTAATGTTCTCACAAGGAAAAACGAGATTCGATTGAGACTCCGAAGAGATAAACATATTTGTATTGTAGAGTTTATTAAAAACGAACTGATACATATTCACGGTTTCCGAGTAACTTATCACCGCCATGGACACAAAATCTTTTGTCCTCAAATCACGAATAAATTTAACACGCAACCGAAATACTAAAATAGCTTTTTAATGAACGCCGGCTGAAATTTGTTGGAGGTCACTCAGGATCATGACCTTGACAACATATGTCAAGATCAAAATTATCGAAGCTGGGTTCCCTATAGTGCACAATTATCAAAATTTTGAAATTGAGATCTTTATCATTTCTTTGTCCAGTATGACATTTCAGAACTGTCACGTTGTGACAACATTTGCTTCATATAAAAACTGTGCAATCTGTACTTACGAAATAATAGTCCACATACTAGTAGTTTGTATAAAGAAACAAGATAGAATTCTTAAAATTAGACTCAATGTTAGACGTCTAATTAAAACGTAATTGTTACCTTTGATGTCATACACTAACATCGTGTACAAAATTGATTGCAAGAATTGTGATGCTTCATATGTGGACCAAATTGACATTATGTTAAAGTCGAGACTAAATGAACACATGAAAGAAATCACATAAATTAGAACACTACTCGATACTCCGTGATCATTGAGCATATATAAGGCTGGATTTAAGACATGAGTTCGATTGGGAAAATATAAAAATTCTTGATAAAGAACAAAATTAACAAAAAAGACTTTTATCAGAAATGACATTTATAAAAACAGAATGACACTGAATTGTTGGACCCTTCTATTCAACTTTATTTTCATGGCTTAACACTTTCACCTCTTCCTTATTATATTCATTTATTTAATATGTTCGTGTTTAATTGTGTTGTAAGATCTTCACTCTCAGGAAGATCTCCGGCATGCGTACTGTCATCATCTCGCATTCAACACAATCATGATATAAGAAGACAAGGTATACCACTTCCGAGGATACGCAGTAGAGAGTGAATTTTTAGGCCAAAATTTAATTAGTTGTTTCCAGTATTGCTATCGCCATTATATGCAATGGCACTTTATATTCTTACATCATAAACGCAATCACCCACATCAAATTTTATGAAATCTATTGTAATTCTTAATCTTTACATATTTTATAATTCTGCGTAGTAAACTTGGCGATTTGATGATGTACTTTCATTGGTGTTCATCGTATTAAATTCAATTCGACTGCATATTCTGATATCCAGACGCACATTGTTACAGAAATAACAGACATCACCAAATGAAATTTCTCGTTATTACAAGGTCTCATTTTAATCAATCACCTCAAATATCTCTTGAACAGTACATTTTAAGGAAAAATGTTTCAGACAAAAGTTTTGGGATTTTGAAGGTACGTAAGATGGTGCCATTGGTTGACCTTAGTGACATCGTCAAGGTCAGAGCAAGGTCACTTTGAATTTTTTAAACGAAACCCTTCATTTTATATTACGTATTCTTGTAACTTATCTTAAGAGCTTTCCAAAACACTATAATTAAGTTCATTTTCATTAATTACTTTTCGAGTTATAAGGCTTGAAAGTTATAGCATCGCCGGCATTAGCATTACCCAAGATGTCCGATCGACGGTTAAAATCTCTTGAATATTGTTTAAGATAATGACCTGGATAACATTTGTCAAGATCAAGGACATTGCAGATTGTTCTTTTTACTTTTATTTTTGCATTAAAAATTCATTTCTACATAAAAATGAAAATAAGATACAACCTTCAATGACTTTGAACTTGATAAATGTTATTCAGAACATGATCTTAAACATTTAAAAGGTTTTAACTGTCGATCGGGCATCTTGCGTAATGCTAATACCTACGATGCTGTAACTTGCAAGCCTTATATAATAATTCGAAAAATACTTAATAAAAATGAACTTAATTATGTGTTTTGGAAAGCTCTTGAGAGATTAAGGATACGTAATGAAAAATGGAGAGTTCCGTTTAAAAAATTCAAAATAACTTTGCCCTGACCTTGACGACGCCATCCAAAATCAAACCAATGACACCATCTTATGTCCCCCTGAAAGTCTCAAAACTTTTGTCCGAAACATTTTTCCTTAAAATGCACTGTTCAAGAGATATAATATTTGAGGTGAAAATGGGACATTCTGTACAAATAGAGGAAAATCTCCTATTATGAGATAGGCGTCTAATATGAGATAGCGGCGTTTCCACTAAACTAATATCTATTGTTTCCATTATGAATTTATTGTTCTTAGATTGAAAACTATTTAGTGAAAAATTCATTATTAGATTCGTGCCTATGGTCGTTGCCAAAAAAGATTTTAGAATTTGCATGTCTTCAAGTTTCGTTGAGATGAGCTTTTAAATCTTGTTTATTATTTAATAAATAAATATTTGGCTATAAATTCTTCATGTGGCGATAGAGTAAGATTGTATTAATAGAAAAATACGTGATATGTTGAATGTTCTGTTTAATTACAGAAGTTAGATTTATTTTAGAAACATTAAATAAAGTTTTCTATTAGGTGTTGGAATTAATTCGTAGCGTTTTTTAATGAAAGAATGTTATTTATTTCACATGAGCATTAAAAAATACATTAATGAAAGTACTTCCCATCACTTGTAAAACGCTACGAATTAATTCCAACACCTAATAAATACAATACTGATGTACTTTACGTTTTATCGATTTCTTGGGACATCTCATATTAGAAGCACAATTTTTTGACTTTGCGATTTGTTCAATATTTACATTTCTTTAATTTATAAAAAAAAATAAAATTTGAATTAAAATTTACATAACATTATCTTAAAACTCATTAAATTCCTTATTATTTTTTTAAATTCTGCCCATATATTTCTAGCATTTGGGTAGCACTCAAAATAAACTCGGTATCTCATAATAGAAGCCTTTTCTCTACTAATATATAACTGATCGTTTTATTAAGAAGGAACTTAAATTGTGAGTCAAAACTTATGAATTTAATAAATTATTTTAAGACGAATTGTATATGTGATAATTAATTAACATTGCTTAATAATATCTTGATGTACGACTTTCCCTTTGATGGCTATTTTCGTATGATTCATTATTTTAGTAAAATTAACGACATATTAAATAGAAGCAGTGGCGATCTGTAGAAATGATTAAAAATAATTCAAATTGGATATAATTTGACATTATGAATTTAACAGCGTTATTTTCATGTATTGGAAAGAGGAAAGACTCCTTACAAGTATTTTAGACGAAATTGGGGAATCTCTTAATTTGGTTAATAGTACAAGAATGTATCGCTTGTTTCTTGATAAACATGCAAACCTTAATTTGTAATCGAATATTCGATGCCAGTTATACACGAATGCATCTAAATATACGCTGGTGGCGTTGTCCCGGCGATTTCCAGCTCAGAAGTTTCCAATACTCCACAATCAACGGGATGTTGTTCGGTCAGCAGGCATGTATTAATTAAAGTACCTTTAGAGCTATCGCTCTAGCCGCTCCGCTCAGGATCACGTATAACACACGCCATACATGGTGCGCTAAATGATCAGGGATAACGACCATCGTCGGTAGATGTTCTCTCGTAAGAGAAAGACATTTCGCGTCGTGTTCCATTATTTCTGAACATCTGAATTGATTGCTTCTTGCTAGATTATTCTAAATTACTATTTTATAAATAAGAATCTAAATTTGATTTCTCTTTCGCTAAAAAAAGGTTATATTTTGAATATCAGTGATTCACGAAAAAGAGAAAAGAAATACGGTAGACTCAAAGAAGATGCTATATGAAAGTTGAATAGGATTTATTTTCTGTAGAATTGTGTTATCTAATTCATCGCAAATATCGTTGTATTCTTAACTCAATTTTTCGTAACTGACTTTTCGACTTTTCTTAGTTTCAATATATAGTTATATATATATAGTTTTAAAATTGTAACGAAGATCAAAATGGAAAACAATGTATATAAATATATTAGGTTGTTTAGAAAGTTCTGATATATTATTAGCTCAAAATTATACACAGAATATATTCGTTATAAAATTTTCGACTTTAACGTATTATTTAACTTATTTAACGTAAAAGTTTAAAGTTTTCCCTAAAATTTCGTTTTTAAAAAATGTTTCTACGATTCTTTGTCGAGTTACACGTTCTTAATTAGATTATTATTGTTAGTTTTTTTTTTAAATAAAAGAGCATTCTGAGATTTTGATTGTTCATAATTCCATTAAAAATCATTGTACAGAAATTAAAAAATTAGATTCTTGAAATTGGAACTTTGCTCTATCAAATGATATAATTGCTATTAAAAATGTGTAGAATGTGTATAAATTTAAACTTAAAAATGGGCATTACGGTTCTTATATAATCATTGCGATTAGAAGAAAAGTAATGTTATATTTTTAGCTCAATTGTATATATTATATACATTTTAATATATAACAATATATATGTATGTATACATATATATGTATACATAATATGTATAACAATATTTTATTTAAAAAAAAACTGTCAATTATACTATTCAAACAATGGGTGCTTTCCAGCAACAATATAATCAGACACAGTGTAACACAGTAAATCATTACATCCTTGTTGTTTGCTTACGTTAAAAAAGGACAAAATGATTTACTGTGTTACACAGTGTCTGACTGTGTCTTTGCTGGAAAGCATCTAATGTTTCAGCTAAAGCCGCCTGTATTGCCGACTAAATCATATTCAATTTTTGTATAATAAATATTTTTTTTCTCTTTCACAGATTCGAAAATCTTTTGCCAGGATTTAAATATACGTGTTTGTGAGGTGGAGTTTATGCCAAGAACGATCAAAAATTTCGAAATTGATATATTTTTTACCATTTCTTAGTGACGTCTCGAGCTGTCAAATCGTGACATTTGTTTGATACGTAAAGTTTTGCAACCTGTACTTACGAAATAGTAATCCACAAACACATAATTTGCACGAATAAATAACATGGGGTTCTTAGAATTAGACTTAGACGCTTTATCGCGATAAATTTGTTATACGAAAATTGATACGAATGTGCGATCATGTTGCGTGAGATATTGATGTAGTATATAAAAACATGTCGATGTGCGGCGCGACCTCTGATGACTTCGTCGGAGCTCGAGCTTCGCTTTAGGATCCCCTTAAGAGGATGCTGGAGCCGCCTGTATTATCAATAAAGCTATTCCAAATTTGGTAGTAGTGACATCTTTCATTTATTTCTTATTCTTATTATATATCGTTGTGTTTCGTTCAAATGTATTTATTTGTCATTATTTGACATACTGCAACGCCATCTCTTTAAAGATGGAACACTTGTTGTTAGATGCACTTGTTGTTATTGCTTTGTTTACCATTCCGAGTCTTCGCTCAACATGCATATACATGTCATTTAAAGATCGATATAAATCTTTCTTTTGAAGCTTTTAATCTTAGTTTCATAAACTCAGTATTGTTTGTGCACGTCATGCGTTGAGTGATACACACTAGCGTGTGGTTTATACGAGCTATAAAACTTTTGTATTAAGGAAACATCTACGTCAAGTGACAATTCTACGAGTTGAAAAAATGTAAGTTTTAACTTTTTTTCCAATTTTAGTATAAAATCTATTGCAGCATTCCAAATTTTGCGTCTACTTTAATTCTATAAAAAGATTTTTTATAAATATCGATCTGCGAAATGCCGACAATTTGGCCACTCTAATATCCCCTTAAGAATCTGTTTTTTTAAATTCCGGTACGATGATTTTTAATATTTATAAGCAAAGTCAGAATGCTCTTTTTTACTTAACTCGCAAATAATTCAAGAATAAAAAATTGTAGGAACAAATTTTCAAAAACGATTATGTAGAGAAAACTTTAAATTTTCACGTCAGATAATCACAAATTTCGCAATGAATATATTCTGTAATTTTGAGCTAATGAAATATCGCGGAACTTTTTGAACAACCTAATATATCAATTTTGCATGGCTGAACGACCGCACCTTCGGCAAACAGCTCGCGTTTCAGAGTGAAAGTTCTATAAAAGCTGTCTTATATATATATCCTTCTCTTCCCTTCTTTCGTGCCGCCATTTCGCGAACCTTCCTCTATCGAGGACTTTATTGATGGGTCAGGTTATTCACCGAAACTTCAGGTTCGACCAGGAAACGCGAATAACTTTTCCGTCGTCCTTTTCTGTCGTCCTTTCTCGTCATACAGTCGGATGGGATACAAATAAGAGAAACACTACGCTCATGAACCTATGTGGTCAGCTGCGGTAACATGAATGTCGAGTGAATTTCACATCGATAGCATGGGATTGGAGATGTAAGAGGATGATGCAAAGAAAGAATGGAAAGAGAAAGAAAAGCTAGCTTGCATCTTATATCGCTTTGATATTGGTCTTGCTTGACTTTCTTTTCACACTAGTCTCGTCCACCAGAACGCTTCATTTGCAATATCGTGCGATCAATCTTTAGGAGATATCAAGAAAAGTTCGCTGCATTTCAAAAGAGAAGGAGGAGTGACGGAAGAGAGCTAAACCTTCGAGAAAAGCAGTATTTATTGACAGGATAGTTTCAATTTCTCGAGAATATACATATATAATATACCGCACATAATAATCATATTCCAAGAAAAAATTATTTCATATATTTGTGATTATAATTATGTGATAAAATAATTATGGCTAGGAAAAATTTTGCTCAACTCAGTTAAATACACCGAGTTAAAATCAGTTTAAACCAGAGTTGGTAAAGATAATGTTTTTTTTTTAAGAATAAAATGTATTGTGTTTTTTTTAAATATGTTTTTAATGCTTCAAATATGCTTTAAACAGTACTATAAAAAAACATATTAAAAACATCAATTAAGCATGTTTTAAACTACGTATATTTAAAACACGTTTAAAACATGTTTTTTATCAACTCTGGTTTAAACCATACTAAAAAAACCATACTACAAACAGTTTATTCACTATTATTAAAAGGATTAAGAAAACATAAATAAAGGTAATATAATTGTAAATCATAAAAAAATAATTGTTTGTTTATTAACTTATGTTTAATATTTTTCAAAAATGTCACAATTTCATAAGATTATATATTTAGAGTAACATAAAAATAAACAATAAGATTAGAAACAAGATGTTTATGTTAAATACATTACTTTAAATACGAAGCGCTATTACGGTCTGAATGTTAAGATGTTGAACTATTATATATATTCATATAAATAAATTAATTTCAGAAATGATAATTGCGTGTCAATATGTCGGACTTTCAACACAATCAAAAAACTATAATAAACTTGTTGCGAAAAATATTGGCTCGGCCGGGAGTCAAATCCGGATCTCTTGCATTCTATGCGAGATCGTCTCGGTAATCTAAAGACTTAGGACGCTCGTACGGAATGCAAGAGATCCGGATTCGAGGCAATATTTTTATTATTAAATTGAAATATGTAAAATATCTAACACTCAAGATTACCAAGCAAAAATTAGCAGTTAGAAAAGTCAAAAGACACAAGCTACATTTATTGGATCTTTAAAAATAAATTACAACATACATTAAGAATTAAATTAGTTTTTTATCTATGAATTAACCGGAAATATTTCGACTGTACTAAGTCTTCTTTAGACCATTTACAAAAAATAATTAAACATTGGAAAGAAAGATATAATATGTAAAAAACATGAAATTATATACATTGAACACAATTAAATGAATTGAATACATTTAATATTACAAATAAAGTTATATAAAATTGATAAATCTTTAACGTCATCTTATTGTCAAGTGAATTTAACTGTTTCGTCTTTGGATGGCGAGAAAAAATAAAGTTCAAAATTAAAATTATATTATTAAAGTAATCTTCAAAAAAATGAATTACAAACACGCAAGCCAAAAAATTGAATCTGTGTCAAAAACAACCAATGCATATTGTAAATTACGATTAAATTAAATAAAATTACAAACTTATAAATATGAAGATCCTGGATAAGCTATGAATATGCTCAAGTATTGAAAATAGCAATATCTAACGCAGACAAGTCCGACAATCCATGCGAAATAGAATATATTATTACAATACAATATGTTTTTACTGTAGAGGTCAAGATTGAAATTTTATTTTGAAATTTTCATTTCGAAACCGATTTTAATAAGCAAATATATGATTCGTTCAAATGTTCCGTGTCTTTTTTGTAAATTTATGCCATATGTTTGTGTTCTTTAATCCAAAGCATTTCACAATTTAATCTTTTATTGTAGTTTGATTCAGAATTTAATACTTTTATGTTATCTCAGTCAAATAAGTGAAGTTGGAATTTTTAATGTGTTCAAAAATCACAGAGTGTTTTATAGATGAATTTAATTTTATGTTATTACGAGGACAAGTCAATAAGTTTTTAGAAAATCTGTCAGAGGGCACTCGTAGTGTCATGTCACATTACTTTTTGACAAGTGCACCTTTCAGCTGATTACTATCAAATTTTGAGCGGAATTCATCGCGTGGTTTCATTTCTGTAGACGATTAAAGCGAACAACTTTTTGCAAAATGGAAAAAAAACGAGTTTCGTGCAGTGATCAAAGATCTATATGAAACGCCGAAAAAAATCAAAGCCGAGTTGGATAATGTTCATAGCACATCTGCCCCAGCGTTTGCGACTGTATACAATTGGGCGAATGAATTTAAACATGGTCGTACATCCACATGTGATGCACCTCGTTCGGGACGTCCAATTGAGGCTGCTATGCCAGAAATCGATAAAGTCCACGATATTGTTTTGACTGATCGACGAATGAAAGTGCGCGAGCTTGTTGAAGCATATCACAGTGATTTCAATTTTGTACGAATTGGGTATGAAAAAGCTATCAGCAAGATGGGTGCCGCGTTTGCTCACTGTGGACCATAAGCGCGACCGATGTGACGATTTCAAAACAATGTTTGGAGATGTTTCAACGTAATCCAGATGAATTTCTGCATCAATTCATTACTGTGGATGAAACATGGATCCATTACTTCACACCCGAGACGAAGAAACAGTCAAAGCAATGGACTTCACCGAGTGAACCAGCTCCGAAGAAGGCGAAGACCGTGAAGTCGGCCGGAAAGGTAATGGTCACAGTTTTTTGGGATGCATACGGTATAATTCATATTGATTACCTTCCGTCAAAGCAAACGCTCAATCAATGGCGATTACTACGCAGCCTTATTGGACCGTTTCAACATTTTAAAGAAAAAACGTCCCCATTTGGCAAAGAAGAAAGTACTCTTTCATCAAGACAATGCTCGGGTTCATATGTGCCCGGCACCAATGGCCAAATTCAACGAATTCCGCTACGAATTGTTTCCCCATCCAGCATATTCGCTAGATTTAGCCCCCTGACTATTTTCTGTTTCCAAACCTGAAGAAACGGTTCGGAGGAAAGAGATTCACCGGAGAACAGCTCATCGCCGAAACAGAGGCTTATTTTGAAGAGTTGGACTAATCATATTATTCGGACGGCTTGAAAAAGTTGGAGACTCGTTGGATCAAATGTATCAAGCTGAAAGGAGACTATGTTGAAATAAAAATGAATCAATAAAAAAAATGTGTTTTTCTAAAAACTTATTGACTTGCCCTCGTAACATACTCTTTAATTATTGCTAACTATCTTTTTGTTTGGTTTATAAGATACGCTGCAATCTTTACAATTAATTATTTAATTTCATTAATATCTTTTTGTACTTTTATAAACCTATTGAATTGATTTAAACATCTATTATCTATCGTAGCCAACGATTTATTTGCACAAGTATGACCTTATTTGATACATTTTTTATAAAAGAATTAATGAAATATTTAGGCGTGTCTGTACTTATATTTACGTCAGTATTCTTATTTTTTGTAGTCGACTACAATTCTTCATTAAAGAGCTTTTTTAGTTTGATGTTA
Source organism: Acromyrmex echinatior (assembly GCF_000204515.1). Next base: position 209,379 of record NW_011626994.1, on the reverse strand, counting down.
ATCTCTTCAAAAATTAATTTTAATGGATGGCTCTCTAAGAGCATTTCTATAACAAGAGATTCTCATTCTGGAACACAGGATGAGACAAACCAATTGCTCTATCAATCAGATTATAAATAATTCCAATTATTTGGCATAGCGGATAATTTGAATAAAATGATAAATATCTGTTTGAGAATGTGTTCTTATGGAACCAATTTACGTAAATTTTGTCATCCTTGATATTCAGCGAAAGTTTTAAAAATTTTAAACTACGATTACATTCAATTTCAAAAGTGAACTGCAAATGACTATGGAAATTATTAAATATGTTAAAAACTATTAATTATTACATATATAAAAAATTATGAAATAAAAAATATTATTCGGATATCCGGTGCACCATAATAAAATTGGATACAATTATATTCGGGTAAATTGGATTAAATATGGAAAACCCATATTTTACCATTTTTGAGTTAGGAGCTCCATTTTCGTTAGTAATTATTTTTGTAGTTATTATTCCTATACACAGTGCGACAAATATGTTCCCGGAACCACATTTCAGCAACCAGTGGCGACATCTGTGCGTTCAAACATGCATTTTAAAGGTTGAACATTTTGCTATCATCTGTCAAAGTTTCATTCATTTTGGTTGACATATAACGAAGATATGACAGTTCATGTTAAACAAGATTTTGATCGAGGTAGAAATTTTAATATGGAACAAAGAGCAGTGATTAAATTTAACGCAAAACTTGGTAAAAGTGCATCAGAAACATTCCGATCGATGCAACAAGTTTACGGCAGTCAATGTCTAAGTCGTACAGCTGTTTTTGAGTGGCATAAGCGTTTTTGGAAGGCAGAGAGATCCTTGAAGATGACAAAAAATCAGGACGGCCAATTTTGGTTCGAACATCCGAAATGATCGAAAAAGTACATGATTTTGTTGCAAACGATCGCAATGCATCATTAAAAATGATGGA
>NW_011626994.1:196773-207937 GCF_000204515.1 Acromyrmex echinatior | reverse complement strand
ACATGCATTTGAATCACTATTGAATCGCTGTAACAAGTGTATTGAAGCCAGAGGAGAATATTTTGAATAATAAAATCAAAAAATATGCATATTGCTGTTTCAATTATGATTTTCAGGCCCTGTCCGGGAACATATTTGTCGCACTGTGTATGTTATATTATTATATTATATATTATTACTATAATTATATTATATTATATTATTACTATAATATATTATTACTACAATGTAATAATATTCAAATAATAATAATATTTATATTCAAATTCTACAAATACTTATATTTAAATGTACAAAGAATATAGAGAGTGTCTCAAAAAGGGGCTCACGTATTCCTGAATCCCTCGGAAAATATAAGTTTTACAGAAAAGTGTTTCAGAAAAAATTATAGAGTTCAGAAAGATCTATTTATTGATCTTATCAGTTCGATCTTGGGTGGTGTCGTCAAGATCAGATCAAGGTTACATCGATTTTTTAAAATCAGTTAAATCAGAGAATACTCTTTTGATTTCACAATCTAATAACTGGTGTCGAGAGCTTTCCAAAATGCTATAAGAAGATATTTTTTCATTAAGTACTTTTTGAGTTATGATGCTTGAAAATTACAATATCGTCGGCATTAGTACTATCAAAGATGTCTGACCGACGGCTAAAACCTTTTAATATTGTTCGAGATCGTAGCCTAAATAACATTTGTCAAGATCAAGGACATTGGAGGCAAGAGCATGTTCCTGTTATTTCCATTTTTACGTAAAAATGAATTTTTAGTGCAAAAATGAAAATAAGAGGAATAATCTCCAGTGGCATTGATCTTAACAAATGTTATTCAGGACATGATCCTGAACAGCATTCAAGAGATTTTAGTCGTCGGTTGGATAATGTTAATGTCAGCGGTATTGTAACTTTCAAGCATTATATTCAAGCATTATAAAAATTATTTAATGAAAGAAAATTTTCTTATATTATTTTGGAAAGCTCTCGAGACCAGTTGTTAGATTCTGGAATCAAAAGTAGGATGTTCTATTAAAATCAATGTGACCTTGATGATGCCACCCAAGGTCAAACTGATAATATGAGTAAATATATCTTTTTGGTTTATAACTTTTGTAGTGTTTCATCGAGACTCTTGAAAATCGAGACTGTCGTGAAACGAGACGAGATCATACGAGACGAGACCGAGACCGAGATCAAATTATGACGCCGAGATCGAGATCAAGACAAAAGTTTCTTTCTCGAGAGGCTCGGTCTCAGCCCGAGAACCTCGTCTCGTCTCGTTTTTTTATGTTTTCTGGCCATACTTCTCATGTGTCAATATGTAAATATTTACATAAGAAAATATTATTAATAATCTATTATGTATAAATAAATAAACAATGCGTAAATGATTATAGTACCTGTACATGTAATAGTTTTTTGAGACTTAAATTAAAAAAATGATCGACATTAAAATGAAAATTCTGTGGACACACACATGTTTACAATTAATTTTAATTATCTAAATGATCTATTTATTAAGATTTTTGCAAAATCTACCTATGGGGTACAGGTATACAGGGTGGGCCATCTATTGGTACGTTTTTAAAAATGCGATCAAATGAGCATACATTGATATTTTTTATTAATTTTTTTTTTGTTGTGAAGCTAAAAGTATCCGCGTCAAGAATGAAAAACGATTTCGTTCATGTGGCTCCCTCTACTGGCCTTACAGTATGCCATTCGGTCACCCCAATTATTAATGACATTTTGGACTACCTCGGCGCCAATTTCACTCAAAACAGTCGTAATATAATGTCATCCACTAATATCCCTTTCTCACGAACTTTCCTCACCAATTTGCGTATAGCTCCTTCGGTGGGTGCTCTATCACGACCCATATTTCTTTTCAAAATTCGTACAGTTTCGGCGACACAGCACTGACTTTGAAAATAAGTTTTTAAAATTTCAAAACGCTCTTCAAGAGAAAACATGTTGTTTCGTGCCGCGGACGGTATGACTAATAAACTGTCAAAATTTCGGGTCTGTAGCTCGTTCGGTGTTGCCATACGACGAAATTCAAAAACGTACCAATAGATGGCCCACCCTGTATTTTTATAATATAAGGTATTTCTTATTCGGTAAATTCAGCGTCATCAAAAATATGTCTCGTTATATTTATTCTTCAGATTGCCAGTGTGTTCTGATTTAGGATTTTTAAGTTTGGATTAATCCGCTTGAAATAATCCGTAGTACAATTATCGTCGAAGAATGAAAAAAGTATGTATTTTTTCGCCATCCATTTCACCGTCATCATGTTGAATTGTTGTTAAGTGAGATTTCCGTCAGTGGAAATGTTGGAATCAAATTTTGAAAATGATATCTAAAACAATGTAATATCATGTAGTATATAAAACTTATTAACGTATTAAATCTATGCATACACTACTAATTCATTAGAATATATGAATATATCAATATTAAAAATACAAAATTAAAGGTTAATACTCTTGAAAATAGGTGTTATTATTGTAATTTGTTGTGTTTTAGACTTTCATTAAGGATAATTACTTGTAGATTAGATTCTCAAGAAGTTTTGAAAGTGTTGACTTTTGTCCATGTACAAAATTATACTTGATCATTTTTTTTTCCAATTATGGGACATCTTGTATACTATTTGTAACAAAATATTATGTAGGTAGAATAAAGAATTATGCTTATTATATACCCAGTCTTAAGGAAGTTGTAAAGGCATAAAACACACATAATATATGTTAATATTATATTTACGCTTTAGACAAAATATATACATACGTACATATGAAAGTTGTGTTTATATTTTATTTTTATAGAGCAACATATTTTTGTAGATTATTTATTTTATTGTTATTTTATTTGTTATTATTTACATTGTTATAGACAAAAATTTTTTTTAAGGATGACAAAGATAAATTTTTTGTATATGTACTTCAAGTATTAAAAATGACTTATGCAAAATTTCATTGAGATTAACCATATAGTTTATAACAAATAAATATTTTGTTTATTTTATTGAACAACTAATACCGGCATCTCAATGTTACTTTGCACAAATATTCTTGAATTCATAAAGCATTTATATTTAAAAATATTGATTTATATCATTATATATATTTTTTATAAATTATAATACATTTTCATATATTTCTATTAGAGTACAAGTTAATAAAATATTACTTTTTATTGAAACAACTTTTGATCCAGATGATAAACTGGCTTTAATTTTTTTATATTACTCATTTAAATGCAATTTATAATAATCTGTAATGTTTTCAAGTAATTTTTAACATATTGCATTTACTTTACAACTTCTTTAAAATTAAATGCAGCAATAGTATAAGTTTATGCAATTTACGCATAATTATTCGTACTCTCTTGTATTTCTACTCTCACGCAATTTTGAATTGTTTACTCTGTTGTCTTTGTTTTTTTTTTTTTAGAAAACTCATCAAAATATAACAATCATTCATTTCAGAAACTTTACACAAGCACATGATTATTTATCTACTAAAACCAAAGCTATATTTAAAGGTAACATATTGTACCTTCTGGAAAAGATCCGTAACCTTGTAGCTCGAAATTGATGTACAAAATATTTCTTCGTATATCGTTGGATGTAAATTTTTTAAATGTCGATTCAGGCCGGTTGTATTTCCTCCAGTCATTTTGATTTTCTTTTCTTCGGATTTGCATAATTTACAAATAATAATTTACGAATTTCTCTTTGGTACTTGTAGAAAATTCGTAGTATTCTTTTGCTGTCTTGCACCTCTTTATCGGAATATGTTCGTCGCTCTGCCGCTGAGTTCTTCCTCTTCCGGTATATAATCTTCATCGCTGTTCATAATGATGATAAACAAATCATACACAATTGAAGATTTCGTAACCTAACCTAACCTGTCGCATCGGAATGAAAATGCGAGGAATCACGCGAGAAGCTGCGAAAGACAATAACCAATGTAGCATAAATGACGATAAACAAATGAAAACTGGGCAGTCTGGCGAGTTCAAACAGCCTCCCCTCCTAGTACAATATTCACGCCACGCAGCATACGAGATCGCGAGACGAGACCGAGATGATATCAATTGAGACAAGATCGAGACCTTAATTATTGAGACTTTTCCGAGACAAGATCGAGATTAATCTAAATCTCGTCTCGTCTCGGAAAAGTGAAACACTAAACTTTTGTTTGAAACACTTTTCTGTAAAACTGATATTTTCCGAGATATTCAGGTGTCTCAATCTTTTTGGGATACCCTGTATAGTTGATCTAAAAAACGACTATAATTATTTTAGATTTTTCGTACATAGAAAACTGTAAATATAATGATTATTATTATTAATATTGTTATTATATTCCTGATATTACTAATAATAATATTACTGATAATATTATTATTATTAATTACATTAGTAACCTTTACAGAAATTTGATACTCATCATTTGGAATATAAAAATATAGAACAACAATGTTTGCAATACTTAAAATAAATAATTACTGTTTTTCATTACTAAATTGACCAATATTAGATTTCTGTAAGGACATAACTATAAATAAAAATGAAGCTTCTAATCATAATCATTTTACCATGAAATTATAGTTACAAATATCAAATACTTTTCTGTCAGAATAGAATTATGCGGACTTTCAATTTAAATTTCTGCAATGCGTGCATATATTTTAAATTTAATTATTAGTTATTAACGTATAATTAATTGAAAATAATAATCTTTTTCGATTGTATAATATTTTCACAAATAGATATAAATTACTATGTGAAAAACGTAACGCTCACTCGCATAATTAAAATATTTACTATGCGCGTAGTTTATTAAGCTTTTTCGTTCTTCGGGTATAACCGAACTGCAAGAAACGTCTCGGCTCCATGTGTTACCCGAACGTCCCGGTATTATGAAAATGCATGGTTGGTGCCATGCCTGATCATAACTTTATCAATAAATATACCTCGCATTTTTAGCCGCGCATTTGGACTATGGTAAATCGATCTCCAGCGCATCGATTTACTCTATATGAAATCTCACTTTAAATTCAGCGCATTTCTTTCGTATTATAAGACGTTGCAGGAAAATATCTGAAGTATTGCTCTCAGACGAATATATTTGGAGACAGTAATCGAGAAAAATAAATTGTTTGTATGCCAGTGAAATCGTTTATATCGCTTAGATTTTTCTTAGAAGTTTAATGTATGTATACTCGTATTATATAGATTTTTATGAAAATTAATGAAATCTGTTAATTTCGTGAAATACTTTTATTTAGAAGTCAATTGAATTAAATTATTTTTTAAAATTTGTATATATGAAAATATATTAAATATAAGTTTCTCACGGAATGCAAGAGATCCGGGTTCGACTCCCGGTCGAGGCAATATTTTTCGCAATATTACAGTTTTTTTAAGATTAATTTAGGAAATTTGGGAAAGACGGTTTACGTTAAATAACATTACTTTAAATACGAAGCGCTACTACGATCTGAGTGTAGAGATGTTGAACTAATATATATATTCATATATACAGGGTTGGCCATATTCGACGGAAAGATCTGGCAAACACTGTAACTTTTGACAGAGATGTTAGATCGAGTAACGACGTTTCCCATGATTGAAAAAAGCCAGATCTTTCCGTCGAATATGGCCAACCCTGTATATATGAATATATATATTAGTTCAACATCTCTACACTCAGATCGTAGTAGCGCTTCGTATTTAAAGTAATGTTATTTAACGTAAACCGTCTTATTTCCAATCTTATTGTTAAATATAAGTATTTAATTTTTAATATAAAACATAAAATAATATCAGATATTTCAAAAGATGACCTGATTTTTAAAAAATCACTATTTGTTCTCGCTATTTTACCGATCTTGGCATAGACGACAGAAATAAATTTTCTGCAAAAGCCGTAATCGACACATGGATGCTAGCGTTAAATCATGAAGATGGATTTTTGGTATGGATATTGCCGGTGCTCGCTCGAAGAGTTACCTGTAGGAACTAGACTCTACGAGCGCGCGTAGGAGCGCAATTCTCACCACATCGGGGAGTTTTCCCCGCGGAAACTGAATTTCTATGGCGCGGAAACTTTTGTCTATGGGACTTGTAAGAACGCTTCGCTCCGCGCGCATTTCGCCAGCGTCTATTTTATAAATTTCCGTACCGTGGAGTGACGATACAACTCTATCCAGATGTGAGTTTATCTGTGTGCGTCGACATGATGAAAGGAAAAGGAGGATACTTTGTCGTTTGATCCACAGTATGATATTCTGTGTATTTCCGCTCTAAATAGCAGCGAAGAGTACTTGAGGTCGATGGAGGAAGAAGCGAGGGACGGGAGACCAGAATATGTTGTACAGTGGCGAGAGATCGACCGCTGTGAAGCGCATTAATTGCCACCGATCTGACAGTGTTCTCCTACAGGGTTGCACAAAGCATACTTAAGAGAGCAACCCATTCGCTTCCAATTCGAACAATGTCGCCAGAGGAGATTGACCTCGTTTTCTTAGCGTTTTATGTCTCCCGCCGTCGCGCGCGTCGCGGCTCTCTTTTTCATGAATATCGTTTCATAATTCGCTTCTGCATATTAATTTGAATACCTTGGAGAGCAGTTTCCCCCATTTAGAAAGATTCTCTGTTACGCGAAGAGATTGTATTTACATTTTATTATTGAAATTGAGTTGTAATACTACGAGAACATAAATATTACGAAATCAATGATTTTAAAATACATATATGTGAATAGCGACGTCCCTGGCAGAAATTTAATTTTTGATTGATTATTGGACAATTATATATATTAACTTTTGTCTAATAATGGAACAGAAAACTTAGGATATCAATCAAAAAGTAACGTTTTTTGCACAACTATTACACAGAAAATAAGTTACGCAATAAAAGAAAAATCTTCTGAAAATTCCAAGTTTTCTAGGTTTTTCCAGATACCCTATTATTAATCTATTATTAAGAGGATTACTTAAATACTCTGTATAGATGATATACGCAAATAATCAAAGTATTGCAAATAATCAAGTAAAATTAAATCAAATCAATGGCAATTCAATAATCGATTATCTGATTCAAGCGAAGGTATATCATCGAACTTTATCGCGCATACAAATAGTCGTAAAAGTTAAGAGACGCATCGAACGACAGCGCGATATCTTAACGAAGACATTTCTTGACCCGCCTGTCATTCGAGCAGTAGAATCAATCATCGGATAATATCTGCGCTTTCATACATGCCTTTAATCTTCATAGAAGAAGAGCGTAGTGAATGCGAAACGTAAGTATTGCTGATGACATAAACGTACGGCTGGCGTTATTAGGTTTCTTGCCAACAAAGCAGTAATCTATATTGTCACTGTGTTCCTTTATTATCGTTCTAATAAGTAGATACATTTCTCTGCCGATCTGTAGATGCTAAATCTCGGGAATAGACGTGGCAATAGACATGATAACAACTGGCTTTAGGTTAATATCATTTAAAGGGACGCATCGCACGCGCGGAGCTAACCGATAACGAGCAATCTTAGTTTCCGGACAGGTTGGTCCGGAGGAAGCTGCCATTTACATGCCGCAGCCGAGAGGATCGAGCCTTGGTCAGATAACATAAATGCCCGAAGGGATCAGCACGAAAGACGTTGGCTGATCGATAAATTCAACCAAATGTGCCGGTTAAATAGTAGTATTCACTTTCGTCAACACTTTTTTCGAGACTCTGAGGCACATGTTAGCACGTGCACAAACGCGTGAACGTATATATAATAGAACATTCCCTGAATGCAGTGATGCCAGATTGGGCTCGTTTACGGCATTTTACAGCGAGAAGGTACAGCGGTAAGTGGCGGCGAGTCGTCGTCATGATACACACAAAGGCATGTTCGTGTGCGATTGCGATTTGGCTAGCTTCGGGCGGTAGAAGAGAGCGATAGTTCTCCCTAGGCGCTTATTTCAAGCGACCGAAGATGCTTCCTCAGCCGCTTAACGCGTATTGATAAGAAGCAATCTGGATAATATGTAATTTTTAATAAATTATAATTTAATAAATTGTAATCATATGCTCTCCCCCCCCCCATTAATCTTAAATAGTATAAATCACGTCAAAACGCGAATTTACGAGATATTAATTGTTTACGATTTTCTATAGATGTTATATACCGTGTTTCCTGATTCGTAAGAACTGGTTTTTGATCAATATAATTTTTGAAATTATTAATGTATTTATGTTGAAATAAACCAACAACTGTAGGAAAAATACATATACATTCACTTTTCAAAAGATCGATAAAAAATTATTTTAAAATTGTACAACATGTAATGATGAAAGGTCAATATTTTTTCAATGTAAATGAAATGTTTTTTGAAAAAATTCAAAAAGTAACGTTTTCGTAATGATATTGCGTTTGTCAAATACGCTTGATATCAATCAATATTTTATTTTAAACTTTTTAACTATTATCCAAATGTTATATAAAAATTCTGATAATAAATAAAATTCCGAAGGCGAGATGATTAATCTAATTATAAAGATGTTGTCAATATAATATACAAATATAAAAGCCATTGCATGTTGTGCAATTTTAAAATAATTTTTTATCGATCTCTTAAAAAGCGAATGTGTATTTTTCCTACAGTTGTTGGTTTATTTCAACGTAAACACACGAATAATTTTAAAAATTACATCAGTCGAAAACTACGCCAGTTTCTTGGAAACAGGTTGATAAACACGATATATAACACCCATAGAAAATTGTAAACAATTAATATCTCGTAATTATCGCGTTTTGACATGATTTATACTATTTGGGATTAGTGGGAAGGGCATATGATTACAATTTATTAAAAGTTACATATTATCCAGATTGTTCCTTATCGAGCGGTCAAGGAAGCATTTTCGCTTGAAATAAGCGCCCAGCGAGAAATACCACTCTCTTCTATCGTCCGAAGCTGGCCGAATCGCGACTGCACACGACATAGGCTCATGCCTATGCGTGTGCCGCCGCTTACCTCCTCCACACACCGTAAACAAGCCCGATCTGACATCACTGCCTGAATGGAACTTCTCGAAAAAGATGAATATATGATTAATAAACCTGAATATATTGCATCATAGAGAGTAATAAGTAGAAAGAAATAATTGGAAAAACTATAGAGACTTTGTAAGTAAAAGACTTACTGTCAGTAAAAACAGTTATGAAATGCTCTTTTTACTTTTGAAAGTTTTTTTATTTATAATAGATATATATTTTCTTCTAATAGATGTTATTTCGTTATCTGTTACTGATAATGAATTTGGTTGGATGCACTCAGCGCACTAGTGCACATTAAAACCGTCGTACATAAGTTAATGTAAATATATGTTTATAAATAAACATAAAAACCGATGAAATACTCAATACACTTTATTGTGCTGTTAGATAAAATATGTATTTTATAATTTGAAATATTTGCATTTTACTTTTACACTTAAATTAAATTAGTACTGTAATGGCTTTAATATGCATCAGCACGTGCTAGTGCGTTCAATCGAATTCATCATGAGTAACCATTACTGAGAAATAATTTTAGTAATCGTTATCAAATTTAAAAAATAATGTTATTGGACTTAAACAGTTATTTTCAATTTTTAAATTTTATAAGTTAATAAAAGTATTATAAGTTAATAAAAGTATTAGGTGTTGGAATTAATTCGTAGCGTTTTACAAGTGATGGGAAGTACTTTCATTAATGTATTTTTTAATGCTCATGTGAAATAAATAACATTCTTTCATTAAAAACGCTACGAATTAATTCCAACACCTAATATTATAAGTTAATAAAAGTATATTAATAAATAAATAGTAAAGTTTAAGATCTTACTATTTATCTTTTTTTGCTAGTAGAAGTGCTGTCGGCGCTGTTGCTGTATTAGACTAATATTACATGCGTCCGTTTTTTGTTGTACGACAAATTTTTCAAATTTGTTGATTGACTATGGACAAAGAGATCTTCTCTGTGCAGCCAATTAACATGCTTGAAAATTCGTCGTACGACAAAAAACGGATACATATAATACTGGCCTTATCAAATTGATATCAATCTTTGCGCATAAAATTTAATATTTAATATTTTTACTTATTTGCACAAATATTTTAAATAATGAAATCTTTCAAAATAGATTTTTTTAAATGACTTAAATAATGAGAAATAATCCAAAAAATGTGCCCACTGACAGGGAATGAAAATAATGTTATTTGTAACGAAGTTACAGTTACAAGTTTTTTTGGTAACTTTACTGGTAACTGCGTTACTTTTTTTTGGTAACTGTAACGATAACAAAGTTACATTTTTTTAACGGTAATAAATTTTACAGTTACTTTGCACAGGATTGAACACTATACGACACAAGCCATTCACACTGTAAAAAAATTTCGCAAAATTACACATATATAAGATGTAAAATTACATGATTAATCCTGTAAATATAAAAAATCATGCAAATTTACAGAAATGATGTAATTCCACAAAAATAATCTAAATTTGCTTTTATTGTACAAATATATCTTATTTTATATGAAAAATTACGTAAATAGCAGGATATTTTGAATATTTTCTCTAATTATCTAAATTTTATTAGGAGTATACACACACGTGTATGTGTGTGTGTGTGTGTGTGTGTGTGTGTGTATATATATATTAGGAGTACAAATTAGTTCGATTAATTTTTTTGTGTTCAAAAATGCATTTATTTCAAAACAAAATGAATGAACAGATTAATTAAAATATTCCATCGCTGGCTACTACTTTTCCCCATTTCTCAGACAATTTTCGAATTTCATCTCGAAAAAATGACTCGTCTTTGGAGGCGATCCAATTTTGGAGCCAATTTTTGATTTCTGCGAAAGAAGTGGACCGATGACTTGCCAAATTGTGCTGCATCCTTCGGAACAACCAGTAATCAGAAAGAGCAATGTCCGGAGAATGCGGCGGGTGCGGTAAAACATCCCATTTGAACGTTTCCAAATGTTTTTTTATGATTTTAGCAACATGAGACCGAGCGTTGTCATGAAAAAAAAATAACTTTATCATGTCTTTGCTCGTATTCCGACCGTTTTTCTCGCAATGCACGGCTCAAACGAATCAATTGTAGCCGAT